>ONZH01000801.1:0-173582 GCA_900303285.1 Rhinella marina
TACGTCAGGGTCTCTCAATTACAAAATGGTGCCTAAAAACCATTCTAGCAAAATCTGCCTCCAAAATCCATATGGCACTCCTTTCCTTCTGACCACTGCCACAGACCCATAGAGACGTTTACCACATCATATGGGGTATTTCTGCAAACTGCAGAATCAGAGTAATGTATATTGAAGTTTAGTTTGCTGTTAACCCTTGCTGTGTTGCAAGAAAAAAATAGTAACGTGAATAATCTACCAAAAAATTTAAATTTTGAAATTTCACCTCCATTTTCCTTAACCTCAAGGGTTAATAAAGTTTGTAACATCAGTTTTTTATAATTTGAGGGGTGTAGTTTCTAAAATGTGGTCATTTATTAGTGTTTTCCATTAGGTAAGCCTCCCAAAATCACTTTATAACTGAATTGGTGCTCAATAAAATGGTTTTGGAAATTTTGATGAAAATTTGAAAAATGGCTTCTAAACTTTCTAAGGTTTCTCGCGTCCAAAAAAAGTAAAATTACATTTATAAAATGATGCCAACATAAAGTATACATATGGGAAATGTAAAATAATAACTATTTTTGGAGGTATTACTATGTATTTTGAAAGTAGAGAAATTGAAATTTTGAAATTTGCTAATTTTTCCAAATTTTTCCTAAATTTGGTATTTTTTTATAAATAAAAATGAATTTTTTTGCCACAAATTTACTACTGTTGTGAAGTATAATATGTGATGAGAAAACAATCTTAGAATGGCCTGGATAAATAAAAGCCTTTCAAAGTTATTACCACATAAAGTGACACATGTTAGATTTGCAAAAATCGGCCTGGGATTTAAGGTGAAAAGTGGCTCGGTACTGAAAGGGTTAATACCCTTTCCTGCTCTTTGTAAGGCTATGGAACTAAAGCCGAACTGGTGGTCAGCAAATGCGGCGTACCAGACACGCTTTGCGCAAGCCGTCACGCTCTGAACACCCTTGAGGGCCGGGGTACTCTTCACCCGATTCCCGCAGGAAGGGGGGCTTATGCAGAGCCCTTCCCAGGTGCCAGTAGCGAGGCGGCTGGTGGCTGGGCACACCGACCACGGTTGGGCAAAAACTACCAGAGGGTACTGGGAGATAAATGCAGTGTAATGGTTAGAGACAAGAGCAAGGTCAAAACATAAACCAGGACACGAGAACCAGCAGAACACCAGTATCAAAGCTGAAGCAGATAACCAAAGAGAAACACTCAACAGATAGCTTAGTTCCAGCACTGAAAGTAACTGAAATAATCAGCAATGTGTGAGAGCAAACAGCTAGTTTAAATAGCCCTCCTGGGATCACATGACATTGCTGACATCACACCCAATCTCCACCCTCAGGCCAAGGAAGCACAGGTGAGGACTGAGTGGGTGAAAATGAGAAAACCTCCCACCACCTCCCTGACTCAGGAGATAAAGTGGTAGTGGTTCTCTGGCAACAGCTGACGCTAGGAGCCCCGGCATCCCGGGACCCCTGGCTAGCGTCAGCGCTGGGAATGACGGCGTCTCGTCTCCCAGCAATACCAGGACGTGTAGTGCGTCTCATAGAATGACGCGCGCGCATGAAACGCGAACCCTTACTGGATGTGAACCCCGAGGTTGACACCCTGCCCCTCGTGGCCAGCGAGGAGCAAGGGATGCCACACCGAGGGGCCAGAGACCTGACACTCTTAGTCCAGTTTCTTAAAATCCTATACAATCCTTTTAATGATAAAACAGCATGCAATAAGCTCCTCAGCTCCCTCTAGTGGTATCTGCAGGCAGCCATGATTTTCATATTTAGTGCCATGTACTTTATATGCAGAGGATTTGGAGTATTCAAGTTAATGGAGCTGAGATTACTTCACCTCCTCTCTCTTTCATAATCTCCTTGTAGATTGTAAGACCTCACAGGTAGGGTCTTCTCTCCCTCTGCCCTTTATGTTCATTGTACTTGTTTTTTTATTATGTATGTATACACTTTTGATATATACAGCTCCCTGGAATTAATGGAGTTTTAAAGCGTCACTGAGCTTTTAAAAGTTTTTGACATGTTTGGTGCCTTTTTATGGAACATTTTTTCATCTTCATTTCAATGGAAGAATCAGTGCAGATTCCGCTCCAAGATAGAGCGTGATGCTTCTTTTTTCCATGCTGTTTTTTTCAGTGTGAAAAATGGTAAGTTGTTTTGAGAGGTTTTTTAGTGCAGATTCCGTGTGGAAAACACTTCAAAAACAGCACCAAAAAAACACAATGTGAATGGGCCATGAAAGCTCATTGACACTTTAGTATAAACACATAAAATAAAATAATAATAACCTGCAATACCAAATACATCTTATGGACAAATATTGAGCTGTTTTCTGAATATCATACAATTCCTTTTGTCAGATTCTCTTTTTATCGTTAATAATCCTCTACTTCACCATTCACTAAAGCCTTTAATCTCTCTGGAGAGAAGTTAGTTGTCATTTTGTTCCAATAGACATATCAAGTTATGAATGATATGTACACATGCGGAAACATCACTGTCACTTTTCTTCTTCTTCCAAAGCAATTGTGATATTTATAGAGCTAACTAATAATTAATAATACAATTGTGACTGTACTGTAGCTTCTCTTTGCATCATTTAGAAAATTCACTACAGCAAAGCGTGCTGAAAATTATGTCCTTTGATCGTTCCATTATTTAAATATTTAAAATTCACATACTTTATTAAAGGAACAATACAATGGCAGAAAACAAAATTTTTCTACTGCCATAAGAATGATATGTGCATGTTAGTTCCTTACAGCTTCAAGGCTTACGTCGGGTCAGGGTGACCAGATTAGCTGCTAAACGGTTGCTTTGGTAAATAGTGCATTTTAAGTCATTCACATTAGCCTTTGTCCCTCTATACATGTAAATGGGACTGAGCTGAAATAGCAGATACAGACCATGGACAAAACTGGCGTATTTTCTTCAAATTAAGCATAGGTTTCATTCTAATGTTAAACAATGCCTTTAACATACTATATCGGCAAGACTGTTCTTGTCATTGGCTTGGTTTTCAAATGTTTTTTAACATGGATTGTTCCATAAAGAGCATTTATCAGCCACCACTAAGACCCCCACAGATTACTGGAATGGGGTGACTCAAGCCTCTTTTTCCTATCACTGTAGGAACACAATGAGGAGGGCTTTGAATAGAGCAGTGGACATGCATCCACACTGCCAGTATATATACAAACACTCCGTGGGAAGGGAACAGAAGGATCATAACACATAGCTGCAGTTTCATAAGAGGAGACATGATGCTTGACAGTTGCAATCTCTTAAAGGGCACCTACTCCTCGCAGTTCTCACAGAGAGGCACAATGTCCTTTTAACTATACACAGTCCATATTGTAGTCTTAAAGGGGTTCTCCGAGTTATAAATATTGATGACCTATCCTCAGGATAGGTCATCAATATCAGATCGGCAGGGGTCCAACACCCGGCACCCCTGCCGATCAGCTGTTTGAAGAGGAGGCGCGCGCCGTATCAGCGCTGCCTCCTCTTCATTCTTTACATGCTGGCCGACACGGGGGTAGTGATGAGTAGGTGTAATTACACCTAACTGCCCCATTCATTTCTATGGATAGAATCGCTTTCATAGACTTGTATGGGAGCAATTCTTCCCATAGAAATGAATGGGGCAGTGAGGTGTAATTACACATACTCACCACTACCCCGTTACGGCCAGCATGTAAACAGTGAAGAGGAGGCAGCGCTGATACGGCCCACGCCTCCTCTTCAAACAGCTGATCGGCGGGGGTGCCGGGTGTCGGACCCCTGCCGATCTGATATTGATGACCTATCCTGAGGATAGAGCATCAATATATATAACTCGGAGAACCCCTTTAAGGAGAACATCCCTTCTTCAGGGGTCAATGTTAACAAGGGAGCAGCATCACAAAAATAAAAAAAATATAAAAAAGACAAATTAAAAAAAGAAAACAAGAAAGTGGGTGCAAGCCAACAGGAGACCGAATCCAGGCACTCAGTAGACCACAGATGAACGCAGAGAAGTCAGCTGACATTGGATGAATAAAACATCCCTTTATTTTGGAGTGCTGACTTCTCTGCGTTCATCTGTACCCTTCTTCAGGGGCGATGTTAGACATTAGGCTCCAGGTATCTAGCTTGGGGTCTCCTATTATTTGCATTGTGTTTTTTGTAGCTGGGCTCCCTGAGATCAGCTATTGTTTTGTTTGAGTAGTCTCCAAGGCATTGCTCCCGGTTAGCCAGAATCCTACTCCACACTGATGAGGGGTAATACCCCGAAACAGCTCTCTATGGATAGATAACTGGCTTAGGTCTTCCCCGTCTCATCCTTAAAGCTTGTAAAAGAGCGGGATCTTGACATAGGGGCCACTTAATATGGTGGATTTGGTGATCTCTGTAATGGGGACACCACTTTGCTTGGTTTTCCGTCCTTTGAGGGATATCTGGCTTTTACTGTGTTTAAGACCCATAACTGGGGCTCAATGGTTATTTTGCATATTACTGTTTCCCAGGGAGCTTTGCACTGGATTGCTGTGTTGAGACTCTTAAATAAGGCTCCACAGTGTTTTTTGTAGCTGGTCTCCCTGAGATCAGCTATTGTTTTGTTGGACTCCTATTACTTGATGGTACAACATCCACTCCTTCAGTGTTCTAAGGAATTGAAGCATAGACCAGCTTGTTGGCTCCTCTTTGGTCTGGCAGCAGGGGCGGATTGGCAATGTATTCTACCGGGATGGTTCCCGGTGGGCCGAATGGTTTTTATGTGAAGTGGGCCCGGTGGAGGGAGCCCAGCTATTGTTTCTTATTACTTTCAGCCAGCGCGCGTCAATAGGCCTACCTCCTGCTGCGCAGCTCTCCGTCTCTCCGACACTTCTGGGCTGCGCTACACTGTCAGTGAGTGGATTTATGAATGGGGGCTGGGGCTGGGGCTGGGCGGCTCAGCGGTGTGTGAGATCTCTCACATCACCAGTCTGCCGGCTGGCCCGGCCGCTCCAACCCTAGGCTGCCTGGGTGACTTTGTTTGACATTTGAAGCATCGGAAATCATTTCACACTTCTCAAAACCCCCCAAACAACTCTGCAATTTACAATCCCCAGACCCTGATAACCTTTAATCCCAGACAACTGCAGGCAACTCCCCAGACAACCCTGTGCATGCCACCTGCAAAGCCCAGTTATTATCATGACACTGACTGGCTAGTTCAGAGCCCTCAGCCAGTCAGTACTATGAGACTGTGGATAAAAGGAAAAATAAACATTTTTTTTATTAAAGTGAAAATAAAACATGGTATTATTACAGAAAAAAAAAAAAAAAAAATATCTAAGGCCCCATTCACATGATTGTATATTTGGTCCGCATCAGATCTGCATATTTTGCGGATTGGATGTGGACTCATTCATTTCAATGACCTGCACTGTGCGCTGTCCACATCTGTATGTCCATTCTGTGGCCCTGCAAAAAATATAGAACATGCCCTATTTTTGTCTGTTTTGTGGACAAGAATAGGCATTTCTAAACTAGGGCAGAATGTGCAGGACCGCCAGTTATGATCATGTCATTGGATCCAATCTCAATGTGAAAGACTTATATTATTGAAGCCAGTTGTGAAATAAAATGAATAAAGGAAAATAACTACAATAAAAAAGTGAAAAAGCCACAAATAAAAAATGAAAATTGATGGAAAACATGGCCAAAAAATACTTAACCCCTTCCTGACTTGGCAATTTTCCCTTTTTGCATTTTACGTTTTTACTACAGTAGCAGGTTTTCTGACCCCACCTCCTTTTGACCACGCCTTCTACATGTTTGGCTCCGCCCATAATATGGGGCCACTTCTACCTTTTTTTCCAGGGCCATTTTGAGTTCCCAATCCGCCCCTGTCTGGCAGCACTAATCCTTCTCCAGTTGCCTATTCTTTGAGGGCACCAAACACTTACCCAGCACTTTAGGCACTGCAGTTGTCTGACTACTGCCCCACATCCTGGTAAGGGAATCACTTTAGGCCTGGTCTGAAGCCTCCTCACTCTGGGCCTGTTTTTGGCCTGTCTTTTGTGCATTTCTAACTGAGGAATTTGCATGACTTCTGGTATTCCTTTGCCATTTTTACAAAACCAAAAGGTGGATGGTTTTCTGGATATAATTTTTGGAAGTTGTTCTATGTATTCTGCTTCCTGACATGGCATGGCATGTAAATTAGCATAGTAAATAGCTAGCGTAACTTTCTCAGTCAGGCGATATCTATGGCCAGTGGGATCCCCCTACAGTAACTCAGTTAGTGCATCACACGTTACACTAATAACTGCAATGCTCTACTGTGGGCATGTTTATCTAGGCCTATGAAGAGAACAACAGAGCTATCATACTGTCATCCCAATTCTATATCTGCCATTATACTATTATAATGATGTTTACCTGGCAGATAACATGTCCCTCACAACAGCAGAAAAATAACAGCGGGGTCCCTATCTATATAGGTGTTTTATCTCTCTGTGTTGACTGCTAAAAATGCATCTAATGTGTAAAACTTATATTGGGTATCGCCGGGTCCGTAACAGCTTGCTCTATAAAATATCACATTATATTCCCCCTCAGGTGAACGCTGTAAAAAAAATTTTTTTAAACTATGCCAAAACAGCATTTTTTCCCTCTTGCCTCACAAAAAATGTAATACCACGCGATCAACAAAGCGTATGTACCCCAAAATGGTACCAATCAAACCATCATCTCATCCTGCAAAAAATGAGGCCCTACCTAAGACAATCGCCTGAACAATAATAAAAAAATGTCAGCACAAAAAAAAGATTTAATTTTGTTCAAAAATTAATCTAATGTGTAAAACTTAACAAAAATGAAAATGTTAGACATATTGGGTATAGCCGCGTCCGTAACAACCTGCTCTATAAAAATATCACATGATTTGCCCATTCAGGTGAATGCTTTAAAAAAAATTTAAAAAAAACTATGCTAAAATATCCATATTTTGTCACCTTGCCTCACAAAAAGTGTAACACCAAGTGATCAAAAAGTCTTATGCATCCCAAAATGGTACCAATGAAACGGTCTCCTCATCCCGCAAAAAATAAGGCAATAACTCAAAAAATAAAAACCAATGGCACCCGCAAACCAATCCATCAAAATCTGTGCTGGTGCTCCTTCCGTTCTGAGTCCTGCCATGTGTTCCCACAGCATTTTACCACCACTTATGGATTGTTGCCGTATTCAGGAGAAAATGGGGAACAAATTATGGAGTGCTTTTTCTCCTGTTAGCCCTTGTGAAAATGAAAAATTAGGGGCTAAAGCAACATTGGAAGAAAAGAAACTGTCATGGGGAGCCGGCGGCTCGCTTCCCCTGTGCGACTTGCCATAGACTTGCCACGGCATTTTAGGTCACGTGGTGCTGACCACACCACGTGACCAATTATGAGTCTGTTTTGAGCGCTGGTTTTGAATTGCCAGCCCTCATCATGCAAATTAGGTCATGTGACGCTGGCCACGTTACATGACCTATTTGGAGGATTATTTAAACTGGCAACCTGCAGCCTTCAGGTTGCCTGTGATTAGTCTTCTAAGATCAGTACTGTGCGTTTATTCCCTTGTGACTAGTTTGGTGTGTTTGGATCTTTGCTACGGACTTCGAACTTCGCTTTTGCTCTCTCCCCTGGGTTTGACGTGACTTCCTTGTACGACTTTGGCTTGCTGACTTTTCGTTTATTGTGTTTGTTCTGTATGTGTTCGTCTTTCCCCGTGTTTCCCTTCCCTGCCCTGTGCACTTATACAGTATAGGGACTGCCGCCAAGTTACGGTTTTGCCGCCTATGGCATCTACTGTAAGTAGGCGGGGAAAGTGGTGGGGTTCAAACAGGGCACACTATCCCTTGTTCCCCTGTCGTGACAGAAACTTTTCATTTTCATAGCCAAGTGTTTCCAAATCCCATAAAACGCTTAGGTGCTCAAATTGCTCAGTACACCCTTTAATATATTCTTTGAAGGGTATAGTTTCCAAAATGGGGTCACTTTTTTGAGGGTTTCCACTATAGGAGTACGTCAGGGTCTCTTCAAATACAAAATGGTGACCAAAAACCATTCTATCAAAATCTGCCTCCAAAATCCATATGGCGCTCCTTTCCTTCTGATCACTGCCACGTTCCCATAAAGCAGTTTACCACCACATATGGGCTATTTCTGTGAACTGCAGAATCAGAGTAATGTACATTGAGGTTTAGTTTGCTGTTAACCCTTGATGTGCATAAAAATAAAATTTTGAAATTTCGCCTCCATTTTCCTTTAATTCTTGTAGAACACTTAGTAACACAAAGTTTGTAATGTCAGTTTTAAATAATTTGAGGGGTGTAGTTTCTAAAATGGGGTCATTTATGGGTGGTTTCCATTACGTAAAAGATGGTTTTGGAAATTGTGTTGAAAATTTGAAAAATGGCTTCTAAACTTCTAAGCTTTCTAACGTTCTAAAAAAGTTAAATGACATTTACAAAATGATGCCAACATAAAGTAGACATATGGGGAATGATGACTGATAACTATTTTATGAGGTATTACTATCTGTCTTAAAAGTAGAGAAATTCAAATTTAGAAAATTGTGAATTTTTCCAAATTTTTGGTAAAATTTGGTAAAAGTGACACATGTCAGATTAGCAAAAAATGGCATGGGCAGGAAGGTGAAAACAGGCCCAGGGTAGAAGGGATTAATTTTTCAATCACATAGTAATGTTGAAAAGAAAAAGAAAAACAGCCAAACATTTCGAAAAGAAATTCCTATGAATATTCAGTTAAAAAAAAAAAACTTCTAATGGAAGTCCCTTTGAACAGAGAGTGCATGCTTTAAATCTCAACAATGTGGCTGAATGAAGGAAATTCTGCAAAGAAAAGATGGCAAAATTCCTCCACAACAATGTGAAAGGTCTATGTTCTAGTTAAAGGCCTACTTGAAGTTAGATAATTAAAAAAAAAATTTAATGATTATTTAAAAATGGTATTTTGACTTGATTGTTTTTATACTATATTTTGTTTGAAGAGCTAAACAGATATGGAAACAAGAAGTCTGGATGGGGTAAACTCTAGATAAAAATAAAAAGGGGTACAACACAAAACCACATCAGACAGTGCAGTGACACATTTACATTTTATTTAGCAGAGTTCACAACACAAATAGAAAACTAGAAACGACTGCCCTATTTATATAATGGTAATAAAGTATAGATAGAAAAGCCTTACAGTAATTACGCCGCTCTGTAATATTGATCTCACTCAATATCATATATTTCAATTTCATTAGATGAAATTCATGAGCCATCTTCAGTTTAATAGACATTATATGTGTTTCAGCTGGATCTTTGTATTTTTTAATTAAACAGTTCCTTGTATTTATGGTAATCATCAAAATATCTTTGAACAAACCAGAACAGTTTACTGCAGCCGAAATGCAAGTGTACCCTGGAGAAATATAGCTTAATTTAATCTCCAGGCCAGAATGGTTAGTCACAGGAGTGCGGGGAATTAGTTTAATTTGAATAGGCCGCTCTGGTCAGAAGGAATGAATCGTGTTCAGAATATGCAGATACATTTAACTCAAATGAGGACTCGGCTGCCAAGAACACAGTTTAACAACACGGCAACTACTTCTCTGGCAGGATCATTATAACGTAAATGTTTTCTCAAGTAACACTATATTCATAGTCCATAATATAATGGCAGAAAATGTCCCCCCCTAAAGTCATACTAATTAGGGTGTAACCAGTTATTTGCTCAAAGTTTCTTACAGAGTTGTGCCTTAGGGTGCACTAGTAGAATACTAGATACTTATTCCACAATGCATATCTTACCTCATTATTATACCTATATTATGTGTCTGGGATACCATTAAAATGAATGGAAATGCTAAACAGAAGTAGCTTGCATTGCTTACTATCAAGAGACACGTGGCATGGAGATGTAGTGATATGTAAAGTCCAATCAAAAAGAAACTCAAGCCTAAGGCAGCAAAGAGTATAAAAAATAAAAACACATACTCATCTCACTGATTCTTTACTACTGCTGTTCTGACAGTGCCAGTCCCCCATGTGATTCACTTCCTGTTCCTCTCTTAACATGGCAGAAATGTTTGTGATTAGCTAATCACTGTCTGCAGCAAAGACCCACCTTAGCAAGTGACTGGCTGAGCGGAAATCCCAGCCACTTCCTTCTGTGTTGAGACAGGAGCAGGAAGAAAGTTGATGCAGGGACCCAGGCATCAGAATGGCAGCAGCAGAGAATCAATCTTGGAAATATGGCCATCACACAGACCACTTTTCATGGACCGCACATCACAATCTGAAACCGGCCTTATACAATGATGAAATATTTTTAGGTTCTAGCTAGACTGCATGCTGTGGGCATTGCTCCACTCACCTTGTGTGTACTAGGACTAGTGCTCAGTGAACTTCCTTAAGGCACTTATAGAGTTAATGCTTTTCTCTTGCTCCCTGTCCAGCTACTGATTAAGGCGCTGATCAGTCTCCCTATTTTTCTGGGCTGTGGATCCACCTCCTTATCTGAACTTTAAGTTTTTCTAGTCTCTAGTAACCAACATAGGGTTGATCGGTTGTCTGACAATCCGTGTACTGTACCTTGCCTGTCTACCGATTCTGTTCCTTGTCATCTTTCTCAACCTTGGAACTGCTACATGGACTACTCAGCCTGCCCTGACCATGAAATTCCTTGAATATACACACACTCAGCCAGCCCTGACCTTGGACTCTGTTCAGACTACACTTTTAGTCCTTGGTACGTCACATCAGTGTCTATGATCCCTATTGGT
This sequence comes from Rhinella marina, assembly GCA_900303285.1. Lineage (NCBI taxonomy): Eukaryota > Metazoa > Chordata > Amphibia > Anura > Bufonidae > Rhinella > Rhinella marina. Next base: position 10,821 of record ONZH01000801.1, read on the forward strand.
TAGCAGCCAACTACACTAGGGCTACTCCAGAAGGTTTCAGCCTGGTTGGTTCCTTGCAGCGAAGTCCAGATCCCTGTACAGAGGTTAAATGTGAATACCAGGGAGCCGCCAGGACAACTCCTTTAGGCCCCATTAAGATGACTTTATGGCCGCTGTGGCCGTATTGTGTACCATAAACAGCGGGTCTGTGTGCACTCGTGCTTGACTTGAATGGGTACATGATCTGCAATATATGACAAAAGATAAGATTTGCCTACAAATAAACAAACTTGAAATACTTTATCTATTCGATGTTTGCCAATATAGCTTTTTATAAAAAGTTAATTTTATTTATGATGTCCTTTTTCTTTACAATCTGTGCAAAAAGAAAGAATAATAAAACTGCTTTACTTCTTTCATAGGGAGAAAGTACTTTTTAACAATAAGGCAATCAAACAGGAGCAGTAAACTATTGACATAACAATGCCCATGCAGCATGCTAATTACGGGTTAATGGATAACAATCAGCTATTTCACATAATCACAGTACATTGAACCCCAGTGCATTAATTATTGAAAATGAACAGTCCTACTAACACTCTCATCAGTGATTTCATAGGTAGTGTAGTCCTAGCTATTCATTTATGGTTGTTACAGTAATGCTTTAAAAAAACCTGAGCAATCAGATCCTTATCCCTTGGGAGCAATTAGCCAGGGTCCTAGATTCCCCTTAGAATACAAGAAACAACTACATTTACACTTTGAATTAAAGCTATCAATTAATGTAGATTAAAAATAAGTTCACAAACCTCTTTGATGATCCAGAATAAAAGCTTTTGAATCTAATGTACAGGTAAAATGGTTTACTGGGATAATAACAATTAGAAAAATAACTATATGATTGCTGAATGCTCTCCAGGTGATGCCAACATATACCAGGAGTAGTTATTTTTCACTATGTTGCCCAGCTTTGTGCAGAACCTTTGTTTTGATGCTGCTAGAGCTTGCAGCAAGATATATTACCGTGTAAAGGACTACGGTTCTCATGATTCCTCTCCCTCTCAAAATATTGCTTCTATTTACAGGTGCTCACATTCATCTATATTACAGTAAGTATTAAGTGTTAGGTAGTGTTGTAATTATTTGCCCTCTTCCCACACAAAACCACTCTTCTGCAGACCAGCATGAGAAATATGATTTCTGCAGACATAGAGAGGAAGGGGGACAGACAGAAGCAGTAGAGACAAGAGGTATTGATGTGTAATGTTCCACACATCAGAACGAAGACACAAGGTGATAACTATGTATTTGGTGTACAAAGCGTCACAAAAGCAGGAAATAAAAAGACGTATGTGTTACAGATCAGGAGGTGTGGATCCATAGTGCCAAACAACTGGTTTGACTTTGGGTTAACCCTATGGGCGTTATTCTGGCACTCTCCTGGTATTTACCCTTTACAGGGATCTGGACTTCACTGCAGAGGTGTAACTAGACAGCTACCTACTGGGATAGTTGGAAGCTGACCCACTGGGACCAGGCACTTCAGTTCAAGCACAGAGATCTCAGGTTACATAAAACACAGCAAAACATCAGGAATACCACAGGAGCAGTCTAAACATTCACTAAGGCTTGAATGCAGGATTAGAGATCCAGACAGACCAAGACAGCATGCTTGTAATGCGGCTGGCAGAAGACACAGGATAAACTGGCAGGAAGGGTGGTAGTGACAACAGATGAGAAAGATAGGCAGACTGGTTACTTGGCAGGAATACCAGGAATACAACCAAGAAAGATGGACAGAGTTAAACTGAAACATGAACGGTACTGAAAATGAAAGAGCAGGAGCACACAGGCAGGGCAGGTACAGGGATGGAACACAGGCAGGATAAACGCAGGCAAAACACAGGAGAGTCGCAGAAACACAAGACTTTAAAAACCTTTGCTGGTCACCAGGGAGACAGTGTCACTCTTAGGGGCCCCAAGCCATTGGCTGAGGAAAGATATGGAAGAACGCACACTGACCCCTTAAGAGGCCAGAGCTGTGCGCAGAGACATAGGCTGGAGCACTAGGCAGAAGCATGGAGGCAGCAGCATGGTAAGTAGCACTGTTGCCATGACCACAGGGGAAGCAGGGCAGCAATGGCTATGGACAGCTGTCCTAACAACATGGTCATGTAACTGCATGTGAGACTGTTTTACAGGAGCATTTTAACTTACAAACAGCAAATTGGTAAGTGACAAATCTTTGCACATTATTTTTAAAAGTCAGAAATCCCCTTTTAATGTATACACATAGTAAAATACATCATGCATATATAGAGATGAGCTCAATATCCAGTAACAATAGCCAACGCTAGCATCTTAGAGTGTATTCACATGGAGGGCCATTGAGTGTTTTGCTGTGATTTTCCAAAAAGGCTTGATTGATGCTATAAAACAGCCTCTGTTCGTAGAAATTGCTTAAAATTTGAAATTTCCCTCAGTCTTGATAAATGCTCTGGAAACACTACAGATTTACAGTGGGTTCACATCACGTTTTCCCATCCTTTTAACGCACAAAAAATGTATTTGTTAAACTGATGCCTTGGACTGATTCCATACAGTGGCATCCATTCACCATAGAGTTCCATTGTAAAAAAAAAAAAAAAAAAGTATATTTTTTTTATCATTGTCCAAAAAAAACCTATACTTTTAATGGACTGTGCAGGATACAATAACGTGGTGTGCTGCGGTTTTGTATCCTTTTTTTTTGTAACATACGAGAAGCATAAAATGTGATGTGAACACACCCTTATAGATACAGATGTGGACAAAATTGTTCGTACCCTTCCGTTAAAGAAAGAAGAGCCCATAATGGTTACTGAAATAACTTGAAACTGACAAAAATAATAATAAATAAAAATTTACTGAAAATCAGCTAATGAAGCACAGTTATCACTGTGTTAACAATTTTGTCCACATGTGTACCATACATACAACAGAAGAACATATATAACATCAATTTCATAGATTGTAAGCTCTTGCGAGCAGGGCCCTCATTCCTCTTGTTCTAATTACTGATTTGTCTGTTGCTATGTTATTTATGACTGTTTGTATATGAATCCCCGTAAAGCGCTGCAGAATATGTTGGTGCTATCTAAATAAACATTATTATTATTATTACTATTATTATTATTATTTTATATGTATTATATTTCATATATTTCTCTGTAGTCCCCATGTCCAAGAATAGGTCTCTGTACTCTATCATAGACCTACAGAGTTAGATTGCTGCAGCTGGACATCATACACTGATGTTAGACACCTCACATCACTGGACATTTCCAGTGACTGCTGAACACTACTTACTACCACCAGTACTGGACTACTATTATTAGTATATTTCCTATTAAACCTGTATGGAATTGTTTTTATCACACATTAGATTAGCACAGTTTCCTGTGCTCTGTTAATCACTGCACATTCCTTACAGGGGTTGTCCAGGTTCAGAGCTGAACCCAATCATATCCCCTTCTTCATCCAGGCAGCCCCTCTGAGATGAGCATCAGAGAAATTCATGCTCTTACACACTCCCTTGCCCTGTACTGAACCATGCAGGGCAAGCGCTTTTTCATTAGACCCAGTGACGTACCGGGTCTCTGCTAGGCGGAGATGTAATACCCCGGAGTGGTATTACTATTTCTGCACTCTGCTACTGTCTCTAATGGTTAACATAAATGTCATCTTTGTATTTATTTCCAGGTCTTTCACCTTGTGCATTTCTATTATTGTTATGAAACCGTTATGTTCATGTAATATGTCTGGTTCACCAGCAGGTGGCAGCGTAAATGTCAGACAGATTGTTAGATAGGATGGAACTCACCATTCCATTCTCCCCCCTTTCGGCAGAAGTGGTCTAGTCCTGCTTCCTACCAGAAGGGAACAGTTTCAGTTTAGTCTAGTCTAGACAGTGAAGTATAAGCCTGGGCACGGTCACAGCCAGACGTGCCTATAACAGCCAGTGCAGTAGCAACAAGAGGAAATTGTTCTCCGGTTACCAGAAGATATAGCATCAAGGGGAAATTGTTCTCCGGCTGGAGCAGGAGCCTTCAAGGGGAAGTAGCATTTAGAGCACTAAGACTCCATGCTAATTTACCTTACTGAGTGCTAGGAGGGGGACAAAAGCCAAAGGCGCTCCAATCCAAGGATATTAGAACCGACAGAAAGTCCAGTAACCAGACCCAAGCAGAGTTTAGCACAACAGAGAGAAAGAAAGCAGCATTAGCAAGCAAGCCTTCCAGCCCAGCAGAGAGAGAAAGCAGAGTTATCAAGTTTACCTGCAAGTTTATGCCAAAGTCTGCTGGAACCAAGAGAAAGTCTGAATGTAAGAAAAGCCTGAATATTGTCTGGAATCAAGTTTACCCAAGAAAAGCTGCTGTTAAAGTTTATCTAGGTCTGGACTCAAGTTATTCTTCCTCCCCTAACTAAACTATTTCCATTTATTTGCTTAGGAGCCTAAGCCTGGGGTCCCACTGTATCCAGGTAGGAGCACCGTGACATATAGGCCGCACCATACCACTCGGAAATCCTATAGCCTTGGGACACGATAGGGCCCTGGGGGGCGGCTCGTTGCAGAGGCTTATGCTTAGCAGTGTTCCTGGTGACGTCACCGGCACTAATGTGTGGGCTTTAGCTCTGCCCTAGCACATAAGATGACTAGGGCAGCGCAAAAGTCCATCCATTAGTGCCAGTACTTGAATCTGGGGGCACTGCATGGTTAAGTCCAGGGCGATAAATTTGACCTGAAGGTTACAGTGACCTGTAATACTGATGCCCAGTAAATTTATAGCTAACAGAAGGGGTTAAAAAGCATATGTTTGGACTGTTACAACAGGCATGAAAAGAACATTATATTTCTCCACTACTTTATTGGTGCTGCCTCCATTTCTTTATTTTGTTCCACTAAGGAGCTACTTGGACACAGCTCCTGCACAAGCACATATAGGTTTTTTTGCTTTACTGAAGTGTGCTATATACTTTTCTTTTTGTTTAACAGAAGAGATTAGCTATGAATCTGGGTGTACTGCACAGTGATGTAATACTGACTGCACTATACCTACAGAAGGGGTTGATTATTAATGTAGGTGCACTAGAATGTAATACACATGATGATACACTCCTTGCAATCTCCCTGCAGTTTAACTTCCAAGCATACACACTGAGATAGGGCCATCGAGTGGGATGAATATGATTAACCCCTTCACAACAGCCATACGGCTATATACGTCCTATCTGCACATACCCCGTGCAGATAACACGTATATAAACGTTATGGCACCTCTGCAAAACGCTTGGATTAAAGTTTCTGCCCCTGGACTGCCACTGTCACGGACAGTGTACAGTCGAGTTATGCTGGCAAGGGACCAATCAGAGTGGTCCCTTGCCAGCGATCGATCCGATTGGTTAGTCTGTGCAGACTAACCAATCGGATTGCGGCAGTGTCAAAGTCTCGGTTTCAGACTCTGATCTGCACTCTGCAGATGAGAGCCTGAAGTCAGGTTATGTGTGCTCCTTGTCCCCAATCTGTGTCCCCAATCTGTTAGCCCCCTGCCCTGATACGTGCCCCCTGATGTGTCCTGCAATGCGCTGCTCGTGCTCCCCAATGCCCCTGATGTGTCCGGCCATGGACCTTCTGTGCCCTCTCCGTGCTGGCCGTACCCCCTTCTGTGCTCCGTGCTGGCCGTACCCCCTTCTGTCAGGCTGGCCCCCGCTATCAGCAGCGAGTGTCAGCTGTATGCTGACACTCTGCTGCAACCTTTTAGATGCCGCAGTCAGCGGCATACAAGGGGTTAACAGAGGGAAGGGGCTCCCTCTCTTAACCATCGGGCTGCTGCATCCCAAAAAACGATACCAATAAAAACAACAGCTCATCATGCAAAAAATACAACTATGTTGATGAAAAAATAAATACGTTATGGGTCTTAGATTTTGGTGATGCAAAAAAAATAAAATTTATATGTATAAAAATCGTAGAACATGAAAAAAAAATACAAATTTGGTGTCACCATAACCATATCAACCCACAGAATAAAATAATCATATCAAATATACCACATGGAGAACTCCATAAAAAATAAAAAAAACTCTGAAAGAAATGCAATTTTTGCCCACTTCACCTCCTAAAAAATGGAATAAAAAGCGCTCAAAAAGTCATATAGACCCCAAAATTGTACCAGTAAAAATTATAGCCCGTCCTACAAAAAAAAACAAACCTCACACAGCTACATTGACGGAAAAATCAAAAAGCTAGCAGACTTTGATTTGGTGATGCAAAAAAAAACAAGTTTAATAAAAAGTGATTTTATGATATAAAAGTGATCTATCATGAATAAAACAATATAAATTTGGTATCACCAGAACTGTATCAACCCACAGAATAAAAGTATCTTATCAAATATACCACATGGAGGACTCCATAAAAAATAAAAGTAAAAAACACTGTCAGAATTGCAATATTAGCCCACTTCACCTCATAAAAAATGAAATAAAAAGTGATCAAAAAGTCATATGTACCCCAAAATGATACTATTAGAAACTATAGCCCATTCCGCAAAAAAATGAGCCCCCATACAGCTCAGCCAACAAAAAAATAAAAAAGCTGTGGCCCTTAAAATCTATTTCAGCAAATTCCATGTTAGAAAATGCAGATGGGAAGATATTGTGAAGATATGTGAGATATTGTGTATATATTTAGTACTAGCTGAAGGACCCGGCTTCGCCCGGGTATATTTAATTTATTTCTTTTACTGTTTGTGTGTGTGTGTCGTTAAAAGATATTGAGAGTGCCCTCTACAGTGCCTGCCCCTTTAACAGTGACCTCTACAGCGGCCAGCCCCTTTAACAGTGACCTCTACAGTGACCCACCCCTTTAACAGAGACCTCTACAGCGGCCAGCCCCTTTAACAGTGACCTCTACAGTGACCCACCCCTTTAACAGAGACCTCTACAGCAGCCTGCCCCTTTAACAGTGACCTCTACAGCGGCCCGCCCCTTTAACAGTGACCTCTACAGCTGCCCGCCCCTTAAACAGTGACCTCTACAGCAGCCCGCCCCTTTAACAGTGACCTCTACAGCAGCCCACCCCTTTAACAGTGATCTCTACAGCAGCCTGCCCCTTTAAGAGTGACCTCTACAGCTGCCCACCCTTTAACAGTGACCTCTACAGAAGCCCGCCCCTTTAACTGTGACCTCCACAGCAGCTAGAGTGGCCACTGTCTTCACCCCAGAAAGCCAGACCTCACCGGCCATTCCCCCAAACGTGAAACAGCGCCCCCAGTTCCCATGAAGACACATCACTAAACATGAGGCCATGCCCCCTGGCTCCGTGAAGACATGGAGGAGAAGCTGTCTGAGTGTGAGCTACTGAAAGGGTGGACATCCCTGTGTCTGTCCAGGCACTGCGTCGGACGGAGAACAGGTAGCCAGAAAACGGGACTGTCCAGCCTAAAGCCGGACATCTGGCCACCCTAACATCAGCCTGCCCCTAGGGTGGCCAGAGGTCTTGTTTTAGGCTGGACGGTCTGGCTTTCAGACTCCCTGTCCTCTGTCATGCGCAGGGCCTGGATGGACACAGCAGCTGCACTCTCAGCAGCAGCACTGTGCAGTCTGAGCAATGAGCTGCAGGGAGAAAGTCACCCTCCCCCCACCCCTGCAGCTGACAGAAGGTGATTTTAACCAATATTTTTAATCCCGGTCAAATGCAGCATGGAAGGGGCGTGGCCTGACTGAGTCAGGGGCGTGACTTAGTGGGATCTGGGGGTGGTGCTTTTAAGTCCTTCTTTTGATGGTGGCCGGAATTACAGGTCAATGCCATAGTAATTTAGGAGGAAGGTGGGTAGCAGTGGAAGAAAACATCTTTTATTACTACTGAACAGTAAATATGTAAAATTTACATTATATGAGGTAATGATTGATGATGAGTTAGTCTGAAACATAAGTTATAGTTATGGTAACTGGAATACCCATTTACCATTGTCATCCACAGTGCTCTGCCTCTTTAATGCAGACCTAAAGCAGTGAACTGGCTAGGTTGTCATAGAAACCTGATGTGTGCCTGTGAGCTTCTATTGGCTGATAAGGGTCATGTGACCAGGCTACTATTGGCTAATGCATTTTTTGGGAATATCTCAGGAACGGTACGTCCTGGAGAGTTGAAAACTGTTCTAAAACCTTCCCGGACACCTGCTGTACATGTGTGCCACATTTTGTGATTGTAGCTACAGCGGTGCGGATTCCTTTAGCAGACATACACACACACACACACACACACACACACATACACTCAGCTTTATATATTAGATATGCTTATTTTTTTTCTTTCTTTCCTCTCCCCCCTCCCTCTCCTCTCAGTTTGGGTGAGTGGTGTATTTTTGTTGTATTGCACAATAATTAATTACAGATATTGGAATGTTGTAAATTATTAAAAATTTTGTACTGATTGATTATTGATTTGAAAAATATGATCATTCAAAATGATTGTATATAAATTATTAATAAAGAATAAAGTTAAAAAAAGAAAATTCAGATGCCGCTCCTTTCCTTTTGAATTCTGCCATCTGTCCATACAGAAGTTTAAGACCTCATATGGGGTGTTGCCGTATTTAGGAGAAAATGGGTAACAAATTATGGGGTGCATTTGCTCCTGTTATTATTTCATTTTCACGGCCAAGTGTTTCTAAATATTATGAAATGCCTGTGAGGTCAAAGTGATCAGTTAACCCCTCAATGAGTTATTTGAGGTGTGTAGTTTCTCAAATGGGGTCACTTTTTGGGGGCTTCTACTGTAGGGGAGCCCTAGTGTGCCTTTTTTATATATTTTACGACACCCAAAAGCCCTTGCAGCAAAATCTGCCTTCCAAAAACCATATATTGCTCCTTTCCTTCTGAGACCTGCCGAGCTCCCACACAGCTGTTTACGAATATAAATGTAGTATTTTTCTAAACTGCAGAATCAGGGTCATAAATATTGAGGTTCGTTTTTGCTGTGAACTCTTGCTGTGTTATAGGAAAAATTGGATTAAAATAAAAAATCTGCACAAAAACTGAAAATTATAAATTTTACCTCAATTTTCCTTTAATTTTTGCGGAACACCTAAAGGGTTAACATAGTTTGTAAAAACAGTTTTGAATAATTTGAGGGGTGTAGTTTCTAAAATGAGGTACTTTATGTGTGATTTTATTATATAAGGGCCTCAGAGTGACTTCAGAACTGAACTGGTCCTTGAAAAAGTCGGTTTTTAAAATTTTAAAGAAAATTTGAAAATTGCTTCTTAAATTCTAAGCCTTCTAACGTCCTAAAAAAATAAAATGTAATTTTCAAAATGATGACAACATAAAGTAGACACATAGGGAATCTTAAGTAATCGCTATCTAATGAGGTATCACTATCTGTCTTTAAGGCGTAGAAATTAAAAATTAGAAAATTCTTTTTTTTTCCAAATTTTCTGTAAATTTTGGAGTTTTTATAATATAAAGGTAAAACATATTGACGCAAATTTGCCCCTAACATCAAGTACAAGATGTCACGAGAAAACAATCTTAGAATGGCATGGATAAGTAAAAGCATTCCAAATAGAGATGAGCGAACGTGCTCGAAACGAGCACTGTACCGCTCAGCTCCCCTGCGCTCGCATGGGCGCAGGCAGCCGCTTCTGTCCTCCGGAGGACGGAAGCGGCTGCCTGCGCCCATGCGAGCGCAGGGGAGCTGAGCGGTACAGTGCTCGTTTCGAGCACGTTCGCTCACCTCTAATTCCAAAGTTAATAGCACATAAAGTGACATATGTCAGATTTGCAAAATTAGACCTGGTCACGAAGGTAAAAAAAATAGCTTGGTCTTGAAAGGGTTAAGCAGAGTGGTTTGACTATACCTGAGTTATCGCGATTTGTGACAAATTAATTTGTTACGAATCAAAATTCTTGACGAAGTTTGACGAATCAGCCAAGTCAATTTTTTCTCATCTCTACGGATTACATTAATAGCGTCATGCAGATGTATAGTCTGTGTGTGATTCATGGCTTTACCAGAGGGAATTTACAGCAGCATTATAAGAAGTCACTTACGTGAAGAGTCGAAGTCTTCTAATTAAAAACCACAGCATTTTAGCCTTAAATTATTTTTAATGTAGTTTTCTTTGAGATATCTTAAAGGTATATTATGGTTTCAGCATACTCATTGAATAATGAATAGTTATGCCATTTCCATTATACTTTCTGCATCAGTTTTTCCCTGTTCTCAAGAACTGATCTTACATTCAGTCGGAGTCTCTATTGGTTACTTCTAGTGGATACAAATTTGTCACCATAGGGTTTGCTACAAATTTTCACTTATTGTTGTGTGAGCAGGAATAGAGCTTTGCAGCCACTGAATGTGTGTTGCTTTATGATGTTTAGGATTTTGCTAAATTGATAGAAGCTCTTGTTTATGTGCTCAGTGACTATGAAAACACTGACAGTTAGCTGAATGACCTATTGCAGGGGTGGCCAACCTGCGGCTCTCCAGCTGTTGCAAAACTACAACTCCCAGCATGCCCAGACTGCCTACAGCTATTAGCCTACAGCAAGGCATGGTGGGAGTTGTAGTTTTACAACATCTGGAGAGCCGCAGGTTGGCCATGCCTGACCTATTGCAATATTTCTTAAAAGAATAAAGAGTTGTTTGATCAACCAGTGATTCATTGGGAACCCTATGGAGCAATCCAGTACATATGAGGACCTTGTCAACTGCACAGCGCAAGAAAAAAAAAAAAAAAAGGGGGTCCAGATATTACATATAAGTAAATGAGAGCTACATAATCAAAGTATTGCTTTTTTATTTCTCTATTGTAATTCATTAAAAAAACATATTTTTTTTTTAGAAAAGGAGCAAATGAATAATGTATGTAACTGCATGGCTTCTGTTGCATATGTTCTACCCATATGTTTGGTGTATGTGGCGAAATCTTTGCACCGTACATGCTCAACATTCATCGTAAACACAGCGTAAATAGAATATAACGTGAATATAGACATGTATATAACTGAACATTTGAGTGGGATTTAGTGGTTGGAGTAATAACTGTCAAGTTTTTGATGCAAATCCAATGGCCGTAATTGGTATCCAGTTGTCTAAAGTAATTACTCGTTAGAGATTTCCTGAGGCTCCCTAATGAATAATTTGTGTTTCAGTGTTCTTGTCAATGCACTTTTCCAGGAAAGGCTCATTGCCCAATCATATTGAGAATTGTGAGGTTTGACCAGAACTATCAGTCGGTGTGGCCTATACATTCCTTTTTAACCCCTTCAGGACCAGCGATTTTCCGCAGTTTTTTTTTTTTTTTTTTTTACTTCCCAAAGCCATAACTTTTTTTTTCATTCACATAGCCGTATGAGGGCTTTTTGTTTGCTGGACAAGTTGTACTTGCATACAATGTAGTGGGAAGCAGGAAAATCCAAATGGGTGGAAAAAACACAATTCCACCACAGAGTTTCGGTTTTACAGCATTTTCTATGCATTAAACTGTTACTTTCATTCTTAGGGTCAGTATGATTACAACAATACCACATATGTCAATTTTTTCTTGATCTATTTATCCCCAGGACTGTGATGAGGGGACATCCTCTGCGTCGGGAGGATAGAAGGTTTGTACACAAGAGCATTCTTTACGGTAAGAGCAGTGAGACTATGGAACTTTCTGCCTGAGGAGGTGGTGATGGTAAGTTCACTAAAAGAGTTCAAGAGAGGCCTGGATGTATTTCTGGAGTGTAATAATATTACAGGTTATAGTTACTAGAGAGGGGTCATTGATCCAGCGAGTTATTCTGATTGCCTGATTGGAGTCAGGAAGGAATTTATTTCCCCTAAAGTGGGGAAAATTGGCTTCTACCTCACAGGGGTTTTTTGCCTTCCTCTGGATCAACTTGATGGATAACAGGCCGAACTGGATGGACAGATGTCTTTTTTCAGCCTTATAAACTGTTACTATGTTTTAATACTCAAAAAATAAAATCTGAAAAAAAACTATTTTTTTCTTTGCATCATCATATTCTGACCCCCATAACTTTTTTATTTTTGTGTGTTTGGAGCTGTGTGAGGACTCATTTTTTAGGAGAGATTTGCATTTTTCTTTGGGGTGTTGTATGACTTTTTGATCACTTTTTATTACATTTTTTGTGGGAGGTGAAGCAACCAAAAAACAACAAATTGGCCATTGTGACTTTTTTGCCATTTCACCATTTGCCGTATGGGCAATATTTTAATAATACAGGTAATTATGCACACGACAATGCCCATGATGTTTATTTTTTTAATTGTTTATGTATTTTTAATTTAATTTTGGGAAAGGGGGTTGATTTGAATTTTTGTATATATTTTTTCTTCTCTTTTTTTTTTTTAAACTTTTTAATACTTCCCCTAGGAAACTTGAACAAGCAATTATCAGATTGCTTCTTTCATAGACTCAAATGTATTCAGGACAGTCAAGACAGGTGCCGTTCAGGTCCCGGAAGAAGACCAGAGAACAGTGAGTACAGCCAGTGCAGTGCTTCACTCACCATTCCCTACGCCTCCTGCATACTAATGTCCACTTCCATAACGCAAGTGGTCATTAGCATTTGCTCCACAAGACACACTGCCATTACCCACACCACTATCACCAGCACACTTTTGGGGGTAAAAAAGTGAGTCTTATGGTCCAAAAAATATGGTAAATTGGATCTACTTGCGCAGAATATTGTTGCCACCTGAAGCATTGATGGCATCTACTTGTACTTATGATGCACCTCCTGGGTTTTCATCTATTCTGGCAACTCCTCCTGTCTTTTCATCTATGAAGAAGACTGCTGACCCATAGCAGTACAAAGATAATAGGAAAGATTGATACACTGAGATTTAATGCCCCTGCAGAATTTTTTGAACCCAAAGGTGACAGGTACAAATTAGCGCAATGCACCTCCTCCTCTTGACGGTAGCAGACATAAGAAATCATGGAGATGGCAGATTTCAGGTGAGTGTGCTGACACGCAAGAACACTTCAAGTTTTCTCAAATGAAGGCCACCTCTTTGCTGTCAATTTACTTCTACTTTAAGGCTATTTACAACCTTCAACCTAAACTACTGCTAAGCATGCTAAGAAAAAAAAAGTGAAGGCATTTCTTATTATTTTTGAGAACCTGCAGCGGTACTAATCATAAAAATAATTGATTCTATTTTAACAATGACATTTTGAGCACAGTTTAAACTGAATTTTATCTTCCAGTTTTTCTTCTTCCAAACAGGCTGCACATACAATAAATATTTAATAAGCATTCCCTTGCAGGCTGAATCCAGGGCCCACATCATCTCATTACCTTGCCTTGGAATACCATCCTCATTGTCACTAGCTTAATTATGCTAAGGAAGAATTGAAATGTGTGGCTGTTGGGATCAAAAAGTAATTAAATTGACTTGGCAAGAGTTGGGTACCTCATTATGTTTCTCGCTTAGCACTTTTAATGGATTTTGTTTTGAAGGGAAAAAAACTGATTGGGAATAAGATGCATTATTCCTTCATGTATTCTTCAGAATGGAAAAATCAAATAGACCAAGATACAATCAAAGTGATGCAAAGGGCACCTCTGTTCTTCTCTTAGTATAGTGGTTTTTGTTCAGGGTGATTTGTGAAATGCCACAAATGCGTGTTCTCCAGAGACAGAGGTGAATGTTGCTGAATATGTAAGTTGTTCAGGCTTTTTTAACCCTCACTAGAAGCACATTCTTTTCATGCAGTATTTTTTCTATCATTTGTATATCAACCCTGGAAAGGCCTTAAAGGGGTTGTCCACTGAAAAATATTCTATGTCCAAACCACCATCTGGATCTGAATACTTTTGTAATTGGATGTAATTACAAATTTTGGATAATTACTGTTATTTAAAAAAAAAAAAAGCATATGCATAGCACCACCCGCTGTTTGCTCTTTTACTCAGCTCTGTCCACCTCACTGAGGTGGACACACATGCTCCGTTCCATCCTTCACCTGCCACCAGCCATATCTACTGTTAGAAAGACAGGACATGCCTGCTGAGAATAGACACAAGCTTGGGAAAGGACACATTCCTTGAGCTGCCAGCTTGAAACAAACCTATGAGAGAAATTAGTGTAATGAATGAGGGGATCTCTGGACCCACGTGAGGTACAGGGCTGGTTCTAGATTTGCTAGAAAGAGACTGTCATGTCTGATTTTAAGTTTTCTTTTAAACATGGGATAGCCCCTTTAACAACCAGACACTTTTTTAGTGATTTAGCGAACATGGAGATTTAGGGGCACATTTATTAAGACTGGCATTTTAGGTGCCGGTCTTAATAAAGCCTCATAGCTGGCGGAGGATCTGCCGAAGTTATGAAGAGGAGCCAGCCTCTCCATCCAGCGCCAATTCTAAATGTAAGACAGCTTCTGAGCTGTCTTACATTTAGACCATTTTCTACTATAAAACAGGCGTAAAAAATGATGAATTAGACGGGCCTGAACGCCCATCCCCTTCCCTGCCCATGCTCCCAATTTTAGACCTTGCGTGAGTGGGAAAAAGTTGCAGATAGCGGCTCAACTAACCGTTGAAATGCACCTAATTTAGACGTATTTCAGATTAATAAATGACCCCCTTTTTATTTATAGTGGGACGCCACTTGGGACGCTGTGAAAAAGCGCGCTTCATAGCTGCGCGCTGCTAAGGAGCCTCATACAGCAACGAACGGGCGGGTCGACTGGAGTAGTAATGTACCATATTGAAATGCATATTTGCCTGATCTCACACTGCACACACAGAGCCAATCTTATATACTGAAGAAAGTAATGGTTGGACTTAGATACCTTTAGGCTAGGGCTACATGGCGACATGTGTCGCGCGACAATAAGTTGCGCGACACATAGTGCACAACTACACGACGACTACAAGTCACGACTACAAGATGGATTTTTTGCGACTGTCGTGTCGCAGTCGCAGCATGTCGCATGTCGCAGTGCGACACCATAGACTTCCATTATAAAAACTGTGGTCGTGTAGCCCTAGCCTTAGAGACCATTTCCTCAGTTGGATAAAGGGGTCTCTATTTGTTTGTATTGACTACAGCTATTTCACTAAATCCCTCAAATAGAAGGAGAAGCGTAATATTGAACTAAGTGGTGATCTGAGTTACTGGATGCATTTCAGTCTTCATTTCAGTTTCACAGGTGGACTTCCCTATTACTTTTATATGGACTAACGACTCCATGTGTATTTATTTGATACAGTTTACCAAGTTTATTTTATTTTGTTTCATTGATTTTATACTATATGGGACAACCCTAACAGCCTATCAGACATAGCGTCCAGTGCTGGATAGGGATTGATACCTGCCATTCATAATTGTTTATTTGATTATATTTTTAGCCATATTTTATCAGTACTTAAATAAATAGATTCTTATATCCCAAAATCAGAGTGTGCCTACTTACTAGCTCTTTATATATTTATGAGTAGTTGATGGCTGTAGTTCCATACTGGTCCACCAGAAAAACAAAGGATTCCCAGATGGCCCCAGGCTCTAATATGAGAATCTGGTCCAACTGTGAGGCCCATGAGGTCCAACTATGGACAACCCCATAGGAGTCAAGCATCATACATCGACTGCATGTCAGATTCATAGACCGTAAAGATATCATGTGCAAAACTCCTAATTCAATTTGCATTTGTTGAATAAAAATTATTTATAGTCTTTTTATATCTATAATGATAACAGAATGGTTTACATATCCCTGTGACTACAAGATAAATGAATCAATGTTCCAAATGCAATCAGTGACAGTTTAAAGCAAGGCTTAAAATATATTTAAAGTTACTTGATATTGCTGGAAATGGGACTGAAATTAAGAAAGGGTGGATAATATGGGATTGTTTGATTATCTGCTTAGATTGGCTTACTGGAGCGTCTTGCGTATTTGTTTAGTGTGTACGTCAGTCAAATGTGTGCTTGTGAATACTGTCTTGCTAATTCATGCAAATCAAATGTTAGATATTTGAATCCAGAGGTCTCCTTCTATCTCCACATTTTCTGCAAGGGCACGAACACATTCGCAGGCACTACATTCTTCATAAATCTCTCAGTTTAAGTAGAAACACAAATAGATTTTGGATATCTGATGTGAATTGTAAAAGTGAATAATTCATGACTGTAAATACCTAATAGGTGGATTTTTACATTACTAAAGGTTAAAAATTGTTGACAAGTCCTAGACATTGAAATTCCTTAACTCGTCAAGAACAAAGACATTTTTGGCCCTTGGACTTAAAGGAGTATTCCATGGCGCACCACTAGGATAGGCTATCAATGACAGGTGCAGGTTTCACCTCCTATCTCTAGAATGGGGCCCCAAAAGTGATGGAGAGCACACTGTGCATACACTAAGCTAATTCTGACATTCCCATAGCAGTAAAAGGAGTGATGGTCACACTTGAGAGGTGTGCTCTCCATTCACTGCTATGGGACTTCCAAAAACAGTCCAGCCACATCATATATAACTGCTCTCCTTTGGCGCCCTATTATGGAGATAGCAGCAGGTCACAGAGGTGTGACTTGTACTTATCTGGTAAAGTGAAGGACACTATGATGAAATGTCATCAAACCAACTATAGTCAAAAAAGAATCCATTGGGAATTGCTGGTGTTTGTTATATCACAGATCTTTTTCTGGCTTGCATTCCATTTGTGAATCTAGTTGTTAAATCAGTGGCCCATGTACGTTGCTCCTCATTACTCATTGAACAACTACTACTCCCATTTTTGCCTTCCTTGCCACTTCCCTCCTCTCCTTGTTCTGTGTGCTGTTGCACAGTTGCTTCTGATTGCTAGTCAGCTTCTGCTATAAATCTGTGCTGCTGACCTCATTCAATTAAGTTCCTGCAAAGGTGTGCTGTTTCCTGTTGTCTGCCTATGTACTGACCTGTACCTGTTTACCATTCTGACCATCTCTTGCAAGCCCTGGACTCAGACCTCTATGGCAGATTTGTACGAGCTCTGCCTGCCCTGACCACAGCCTCTTACTGACTAAAACTGACATAAACTCAGTCTACAGCTAGGGTTATATGGAAAAAAGCGAAACAGAATAATTATTTCAACCACAGATGTAAAATTAGTAAACCTCCAAGGAATACTGAGACTACCATTAAACAATGTTGCCACTCCACATGTGGATCCCACATGTTTTTAAATAGCACAGGATGATTATTTCAAAAGAAACATCAACTTTCTAAATGTGACTTTGTTTCAGCAATCAGTAATGAAATTATAATGGGTTCTGGTACATCAAGTGCTACAAAAACAGCTTGTCTTTAAACTACATTTTATACATACTGTATTTTGTTCGAAATAGGATGGCCAATATACTATCAATACCAACCTCCAGTGAAATGTGACAGAACAACAGACATCTTAAAATTAATACCAAGGATTGTATATTAAAAATATATTAAGAAGAAGACCTTTCCCTTAGATTGATAGTTATCAGTATTGTAGACATCTTCAATCCCTCCTATAATAACAAGGCAGAACGAAGCATTACCTGGAATATCTGTTGCTTTATAGCTTACTGAACAGATAATACCAGTATTTGTGGTGGACTTGAGTGGGGTACAGAATGCGGATTAATATCTAATATTTTTGGGGTAAATGACAAAGGCTCTGTTATGATTTTTAATGGATAAATAGATCCTTGAGCCACAATTGGTTTATTAGTGGCTAAACTGAGGTTCAGAATCTAAGAAACCTGTTCTTCACTCGAAACCCTGAAAGGAGATATGGACTTTCCTAGTGGCATTCCCAGTAGGCATTACCCAAAATAGTTACCCAGTCTTAAAGGGTTTGTTGCTAAGACCATCAGGAACAAAACCAGGGGTCAACCCCAACAGTTGTTAGGATGTGACAAAGTAGAGGATCAGACATAATCAGAAGACAAGCCTAGAGTCAACACCAGAAGGACTGACTGGTCCGGGTCAGGGTCGAACACAATAAACTAGCTTAATGCAATGGTGGTATAGCACAGTTTAAGCCAGAACAGGTCATGACAACATGATAATGAGATGATCGAAGTTTTGAAAGGTCAGTATCTTGTTAGTGTTTTGCATCAGCATTTAATCAGTAACTGTAAGCCAAAAACAGGAGTGGGTCCAAAACAGAGATAACATCTAATGGAATTATTTGCATCTCATCTGTGCTTTGGACCATGATGCAAAACACTGACCAAACACTGACTAAAAGAATGTATTAGCTACAATGAATTTGGATCAAGTTGGTGGAGTGATTTGTGTGGTTCATTCCAGCAACACTCCTCTAGTATGACAATAATCCAGCAGCCATGTTTGTTGTGACATAGAATTTGTTTAAAATCACTGTCAGAGTGATGCAGAATAAAAATTTTCAATAATAGAATGTGGTAGCTAGGAATGATGAATTAGGGTCCAGTTGGTGGATTTGTCCGGTAATACCGTCATAGTTTTGACCATAAATAATTGCAATAACAACACAGACTAATTTTTCACTAAAAGAACATAATAGCTATGATGAATTTGGGTCGAGTTGGTGGAGTGATTTGTGTGGTTCATTCTGATAACCAATGACACTCCTCCTTATGCAAAAATCCAACTGCCAGGTTTCATCCATCCAGAAAGTTTGACCTATCTGGTTTTAACCATAGTTATTTGATCCCAAGCATTCTCTGTCCAACTTCCTGGTGGGCCAAGTGGCATTCAGCACTAATTTTCTGTCATGCCTTTGTCCGGGGTTGCACACGCGCTGCACTGAAGGGATTGCCATGTGTCTACCCTTTGCTGACAGGTGTGGGTTACCCACTTGAGATTGTTTGTCATAGGGATCGAGGATTGTAATAATGGAGCAAACTAATTTATTTGGCAAAGGACTAATTCATCTGGTAAAAGACTAATTTATTCCCTAAAACAACATTTTTTTTTTTGCTAATGTTTTTGTAAAAAGAATAATTTTTAAGATAGAATAATAATGTTTCTGACAGAAAACAATGATAAACTTGGCTGTACGAAGAATCAATTTATTTTCACTGTCCATATTGTGTTAAATAAGAATGCTCTGTTGTCTAAATATTAATGTGGACACGCCACAACGAGTAGAATGAGACAGGTGTATCACCCTAATTTGTGGATCAGGGCCTAATAGAATTGCTTATCTATTAATCAATGTCTCTATCTATAACAGAACAGATTAAGTATTAATGGTGAAGCAGGTGAACTACATAAATGTGCCTATATAAAAGACAGCCTGTTGAGGCTAAGTCTGATGCACAGTAAGCTTATGTATAACAGAACAGAATAAGAAAAAATTGTGCAGCAAGTAAGCAAGATGCACAGGGCAATTAAATTGAGCCTGCACTGTCCCTGCAGTCTCCCTATGCTCTCCCTATAGTTTCTAAAAACTCTCCCTACACACTGTGCCTGCACTGTCCCTAGCCAATATTCTACAATTAAAAGCTTTCTAAAACATGGTCCCTAGTGATTGGCACGTCTGTACGGTATGCTCAGTTCACAGTGAAATGATAGAGACTGCGCAGGATGAGGGTTTTATAGAGCTGTAACATCAGTTTGATTCACTCAACACTAATGGAGTTGTCATTAGCCACACAAAGTTTTCACATCACTTACACCTTTGATAAATCTTTCAATATCTTCTTTGTTTAAAACTTATATTGTATATTATATGTGCTGATATTGTATATACTAAAATATTTCATAATTAGATTCTTGTTAGGGATGAGCGAACCGAACCATAACGAACCAGATTCGTTACGAACTTTCCCAAAAGTTCGGTTCGTCACCGAACCGAATTTTGAGAAAGTTCGTAACGAATCTGGTTAAAATAACGGCGACGCAAAATATACGCATATTTATTGAGAATGTACGCTAATGCGTACGATAATGCGTACGCTAATGTGTTAAAATTCATAAAATGCGTACACATTAGCGAACATTCTCAAATATGCGTATATTTAGGGTATGGAATATGCCGTATTCCTTACCCTAAATATACGCATATTTGAGTTTACATTCTCAAATATGCGTATATTTTGCGTCGCCGTTATTTTGAGCGAACCGAACCGTAACGAACCAGATTCTTAACGAATCTGGTAAAAAAAAAAAAACGGCGACGCAAAACTGTACTTTTTTCACAGAATAGACCAGGATACAAGGGATTATTACTCCTATAATCCCTTGTATCCTGGTTTTCTGTGAAAAAAAAGATGTGTGACGTCACCCACACAGACCAGGAAGTGCCTGATCGCGCCGACATTTTGTCAGTGCATCTTCAGACATCCAAGAGAAAGGAGCTCAATAGATAGAGAGGGAAAAGAGATAGATAGATAGATAGATAGATAGATAGATAGTCAAACAAGTAGATAGATACAGGGAGAGATAGAGAAGAAATAGAAAGGGTTAGTGAGAGAAGCAGGAGAGAGGAAGAGAAAGCTAGATATAGAAGTTAAGGTGATAGATAGGGAAAGAGGCTGAGAAAGCAAGAGATAGGTAGAGATAGGGAGAGGAAGTCATATAAATAAAAAAATTGTGACATCTAGGGAGAGATAGGGTGAGAAAAAAAATAGTGAGATAAAAGAGTCAGGACAGGTAGCATTCCTGTTCCGTGACCGTACACGCTACACGTTGCTGCTCAGCTGGGTGCTGTCAACCCCGTTTAGCCACAACAAAAACAGTTAAAAAAAACTCCAAAAAAAACTTATAAACAAATTTAAAAAAAAAAATTTAAAAAAAGTTTTAAAAAAAAAGATAAAAAAAGGTATAAAAAAAAAATAAAGTTTAAAAAAGTATAAAAAAAATACATCATTAAATTTTCCCCCACACAATAAAAAAATGTCCAAGCGTCCTACTTCCAGCACTTCCCAGGCAAGGAGTGTAACAGGAGGCGGTGAGGGTAGAAGAAGTGGCAGCACCAGGCCCGGTGGCAGCCGGGGTAACAGGCATGGCAGCAGGGTGCAGCTACCCCTGACGGCCACTGGTCAAGTAAGAACCACACAGTCAGCGGTTCTAGATTGGCTTACCCAATCCTCCAGTTCCACCGCCCAAAGCTCCCAAACGAGGAGTCAAGCATCCGCTGGATCATCTGACACCACCCTTACATGGGACGGTCAGCGAGAGTCCTCTGCCCCATCCCCTGTTATTAGAATGCCACTCTCCTTTGGGGCACCTTCTGCCAGGGAACTCTTTGCAAACCTTGATCTTCCCTTGGAGTCTCTACCACTTTTTAGTGATGAGGAGGAGGAGGAAGTCCACCAAAAAAGTCAGCGGTTGGAACGTACTGAGACTCCAGAGGAGGTGTTGGCTGTAAGCAGTCAACAGAGCCAGGGAGGGGCATCCAGTGCCACACCTGATATCCTGTCCCAGCCACTGGAGGAAAGTAGCAGTGGTCCTGACTTTGATGATGATGTCGCTGATCGGACGTGGCGCCCTCAAGCAGCATTATCCTCAGCATCATCGGTGGAGGAAATAGAGGTGCCACCGACGCAGCAACATCCCACTGTTGCAAGCAACCGAGGCACAAGAGGGAGGGGTAGAAGAGAAGCTACCAGGCAGAGATCACCCTCTCAAAGCCTTGGTCCTGAGAGGGCAGCCTCAGGCAGCAGTGGCAGTCAACAGCCAGCAAGACCCCCCGTGGCTGTCAGCAAACCACGGTCCTCAGTCGTCTGGCAGTTCTTCCACCTGGGGACAGATAAGCATATTGCTTTGTGCCTGCTGTGCAATGAGAGGGTCAGTCGTGGTAGGGGTGATAATCTGGGGACAACATCCATGCGAAAGCATATGGAAAGGCAACACCAACAGGCCTGGAAGAACCGTGACCCCAATACCACCTCCTGTCATGATGCACCATACACTGCAGATCCCATCATGCAGCATCCTCTCACTGGAACTCAGAGCTCGTCAGCCTCAGTTGCCAGCAGCAGCACAGTGTCACTGCCATGTACACCGCTAATGAGGCAGCAATCCCTGACTGAGTCCAGAGTGGGCAGACGTCAGGTGTATTCCAGCAGCCATCCCATGGCCCAGAAACTGAACGGACACCTGGTTAAGCTGCTGGTGCTTCAGTCCCTGCCCTTCAACCTCGTGGACTCCCAGCCTTTCAGGGATTTCATGGTGTGTGCGCACCCCAAATGGCGAGTCCCCAGCCGCCACTACATCTCTGGAAAAGCTGTCCCATCACTGCACAGTTATGTGCAGAAAAAGGTGGGCGACTCATTGGGACTCTCGGTGTCCAAGAGTGTGCACCTGAGTGCTGATGTCTGGTCCTCAAATTATGGCCAAGGGCAGTACATGTCTGTTACTGCCCATTGGGTCAACATCCTCCCAGAAGACCATCAGGAAGTTGGCCCATTCTTGCCACTGTCACCTCCACGGTGCTTTAGGGGGCCAGCAGCGGGAAGCAGAAGTTCTGCCTCCACCACCTTGCAAACATCCGCCGCTTCTACTGCATTACAACCTGCCCCGGTGTCTTACCACCGATGTCAGGCCCGGCGCTCTCAGGCTGTCCTCCATTTGGTGAGCCTGGGTGAAAGGAGACACAGTGGGCAGGAGCTCCTCCGGACCATCAGGGAGGAGGTAGATCAATGGCTGACCCCACGTCAACTAACGGTGGGAAGTGTGGTAGCAGTGCAGCAGGGAGGGCTGAGTCATACACCTTGTATGGCACATGTGATAAACCTCATAGTGCACAGGTTTCTTCGATCATTTCCTGCACTACAAGACCTTATGAGGATGTCACGCAGAGTGTGCAAACACTTCAGCCACTCCTACACTGCAAGGAACACCCTGCTCAGGATCCAGAGACAGCGCAGTCTGCCCCAACATCGGCTAATCTGCGACGTGCCAATACGCTGGAATTCTGCCCTCCATATGCTGGACTGGCTGTACGAGCAAAGGTCAGCCATTACAGACTACCTCATGGGGCAATCAGGCAGCTTCACGCCACACTGCAACTTCCAAGTCACACACTGGCAGATGATGCGTGAAGTCTGCCAATTGTTGATCCCTTTTGAGGACGCGACTTTGTTTGTGAGCAGGAATGACTATGGGATCAACGACATCATCCCACTCGTCCATGTTCTGGAAAGTGTGCTGAAAAGCATCATCAGCGAGGATTCCCAGGCCACCACTCCAAGGCTGAACATCGCCTTGAGCCCAGAGATGGATGAAGTGCAGATGGAGGGTGAGGAGGAGGAAGATGTCCATGCCCAGCCATTCCACACACCGCCACCTGGCTTCTCTGCCTCTCAATCACAGGAGGAGATGGAGGATGAGGTGGTAGAGGAAGCGGAGGAAGACCCCAGCAGACCCTGGAACTATACCGAGGACATTGGAGAGGAGAGGCGCTCATTGTCCTTGGTGCAGATGGCAAGGTGCCTACGGGAGTGTCTGAGGAGTGACAGCCGGATTGTGGACATCCGCCAGAGGGACCAATACTGGCTGGCCACCCTGGTGGACCCTCGCTTCCACCGCAAAATGGTTGAATTTTTTCCACCATCAGAGAGGGAGGCAAAACTGGGGTACTACCGGGACCTACTCACCAGACAGCTGGTCTCTACCAGCAAGACCAGCCAGGTTCCCAGACAACATCCGCTCGGGGGGAACCAGCGCGCTCCACTACCACCACCACTAGTGGAGGAGTGAGAAGTCGCTACAGCCTCCAATCTCCAAGCGATTTCATGCAGCCAGCTGCTGAAGAGGGGACACAACACCGGACTCATGGCGTGGACCAGCATGAGCTCACCCACCAGGTCACTGCCTACCTGGATTGTACCCTGCCCCAAAGTGTCACCAACCCCGTGCAGTACTGGGCTGAGAAACTGAACATTTGGTCTCAACTGGCAGAGTTTTCTTTGGCTCTGCTGTCCTGCCCAGCCAGTAGTGTCGCGTCAGAGAGGGTGTTCAGTGTGGCGGGTAACATTGTAACACCGCAAAGAACGAGGCTCTCTTGCCACAGTGTTGAGATGAGTGTTGAGATTATAAAGATGAATCGTGCCTGGATTACATCGGATTATACCACCCCCCTGCCTGATGTGAATGACTAAGTCATCAGTCACCCGTCTTGCATAGCAATCCGTGTGTCCAAGAAAATGAACTTAAGATCCCAAATATGTGCCCAACGTAAAAATCCGTAATTTAACTTATTAAATAATGTTCCCCCCTTAGACCCCAAATTTAAAAAAAAATCACCTTAAAAATTCCCTACTTAGTTCGGATACATTTAAATAAACAGAACCCCATCTCCAAATTTAATGCCCATGGTGTGTTGGCCATTTAACATCTTCACACCAGCTTAATGCCTCACACGGGTGCACCGTCCAACCCATACCCCAAGAACAGTACCATCCCTAAAATAATCCCCACGACTATGCTTCACAAAGTGGGGATTTCACCTATTGTGAACTATAGCCGTGGGGTTCTATCCCTGGCACCCGTGCCAAGGAACACTACTCACCGTTTTGTGAGCAGGTACTAACTGTTCTTGAGGTATTTTGTTGATATCATGAGAGTAGTAAAATCTCGCACCACAAATCCCGATGGGGTTCTTCTTCTGCGAATGATTTCACGCCTCTCATGCAGTCACGCGTGGAATAAGGCTGTCTATGGGGTATATATCACGGAGGCTGCTGTCCTTCAACTGTGATATAAAAAACCTCCACACTTAGTTACAGCAACAAACAGTTGCTGAAAGGCAGGTTTACTTGCCTTATTTACGGGTGCCTTTACAATGGGATGCTTTTTGGGGGTTCTCTGCTGCCTAAAATCCACAGCGCATCGTTGGCTGGTTTTATGCCACCTTCAGTACTATGGGGCTGGACGCAAATACCCAGTTCAGCGCAGAACTGCGTATGTCCGGACGGCACCATAGTACTGAACGCCGTTTGGTGAACGGTATAAAAATGCCCTGTGGATTTTACTCAGCAGACCCGCAGCGGATAGATACGGCCCCATTCACTTACGGTCGTGTGAGTGGGGCCTTATAAATTGCATGGACTTATCCTTTAAGCCAGCTGGTGACAGCACTAAAAAAACACAACAGCATACATCCATTGGGTTGGGCGCTGCACTCGGTTAGGACATCAAACTGGTGTAACAAAGATATATATATATGTCTTGCCAACAGCCATAGGCCCAGATTCAACAGGTTTTACACCAGAGTAGTTGCGTCAATTTGTAAAGCGAGTGCCAGTGAGGTGTCCATTTCATGAAAATTGGACACGTATTTTTGGTTAATGGAACTGGCATAAAGCCTTCTTGAATCTGTGCCTTTTTAAATGTCCTTTCTTCACCTCATGGATTCTGTGGGTGAGGTTGTCTGTCTATTTCACCGTATCCGTATCCTACTAGACTAGCTGTAATGTTAGAGGGTTTTTTTTAACGTTGACTGTCCTGTGCTGAACTCATTTTGTCGTGT
This sequence comes from Rhinella marina, assembly GCA_900303285.1. Lineage (NCBI taxonomy): Eukaryota > Metazoa > Chordata > Amphibia > Anura > Bufonidae > Rhinella > Rhinella marina. Next base: position 36,294 of record ONZH01000801.1, read on the forward strand.
ATAAAAACTGATTTTTACAAGCGTGCACATTCTTAGCTTCCAACTTCAGTTCTCTGTACTAGGCCCTTCTGGGTCCAAAAGAATACTGCTCCTACTAATGTCCCCACCGTCAATTATCTATTTGGAAACATACTGTGTGCAATCAAGTGCTGCCTCCTCCTCCTCAACTTGTCTCTTCTCAACCCTACTGGTTCACCAGCAGGCCCTCAAAAATAATGTTTTCAAGGGTCTGTTCACCACCAGGCCATCAAAAATAATGTTTAACAATATTTCTTCAAAGTATGTCAGGAAGGGGTTAAAGGTTTTAAAAAAACACAAAACACAGGTTTAAAGAAAAATATTTTAACAATTACAAATTATTAATAAAAAACTAAATAAAATAAATATTAAACAGGAGGTTGACGACGCCTCGCCAACATGGCTTGCATCGCCGACACCTCTAATTGCAGGCTGCGTTGTATGCAGGAGGCAGCATAGAGCCGCTCATTGACCCTTCTGAGGGCTGCCTCCAATTCGAAGTCTGTGGGGATAGCTGTAGGGGTGGAAACATTAATACAATTAGTATTATCTAGTTAAAGGGGTTGTTGCACAAAAAATATTCTAAACTTTCAAAGCAGCACCTGGATTTGAATACTTTAGCAGTTACATGTCATTAAATATTTTGTATATCTACTCGAACTGACTCAGTTATTCAGTGAAATGTATTTTTATTGAGCTTTTTTTTTCTTATGTCTTACAACTGCTCACTGAGAAGGCCGCACATGCTCAGTTTAAATCTTCACTGCCTCCTCAATCTTAAACTGCCTCCTGTCCTGAGATGTGATAGGGAGAGATGGACACGAGTCCTGACATGCAGCAGAATACACACTAGTCACACTACCCTTGAGTAACCAGCTTGATGTAGCAGAGTAATTGGGGCAGATCTCTGGATCTATGTGAGATGCAGGGCTGTTTCTCGCTTTGTTAAAAAGAGATTGGCAATGTACTATAATAATATTATGTGATGTATGTCACATTTTGTTAAATATTTTTTGGTTAACACAAGTTTCTACTTCTTTCACTACCTTGATTTTAAAATTATTGTGATATGTCTGCTTCACTAACCACTTGGAGAACATAATGTGTTCACAGTCTAGTTATCAATAACATGTTGGGTGGCATGATCCTAGTGCTTGAAAATATTACACTTCAGTTAATTAGGGGTTCGTACTTACGGGATATCCATACTGGGTGTTCCTCCCAGGGTCCTGGGGAAAACTCAGCTTCCTCCCTGACGGTTGGAGCTACAAAAGATAAAGCATAAATTTAGTTTATATTTTGAAGACAGAAGTTCCACCCATTACATTTTTTATTTTACCTACCTTCTACCTCAGTTAGCTGGTCTGGTGGTGTATTAGGGGCCGGTGGGCTCCTCTCAGGGTGGGGTGGAGGGGCAGAGGAGCTCCTCTGTGGTGCAGCAGCTGTCAAAATTTAAATAATGGCATTACATTCAACTCAAATGAACAGTTGTATTATTCTGATGTTGATACATCTGAATAGTTTGGGGCTGGATCCCATTCCTAACCACTAGTGCTCCTATATCACTGCTGCTGCACTCCCACATAGCCTGGATTAAAAATAAATTAAATATGTTTACACATTCTAGAAGGTCCTTCAGGGGCCGTCCGGGCACGACGCTGCCGGCGACGTTCGTGACGTCGTTGACGTTGCTCTGCAACATAAATCCATACACAATTGTTATGATGATGACCGTTTTAATACTAACACTTTATACTACTATGAAGATATTATGGGTAAGAGGAGGGCGATATGATGTGGAGTGGGCATTTCATGTGAAGGGATCATCATAGAATATCTGGGGTGCATAATTGATGGAGGGAGCATTTGTTGGGAGGGGTGGGGGCTTGAATGAATGAATAAAAGATGTCTGTGTATCACATTCTGCAGGTACAAACATAACAAATATGAATACAGCACATACAATGCACTAGTATACCATAGCTCCAGTCCAAACCATTCCGGATTCGGCGGGACAGTCTGGATTTTATCGGCTGTGTCCAGGAACGGGTGGCTATGTCCCGTGGTCAGCTGTCTTTGCATCCATAGGAAGCAGAGACGGGTGACGGTAAGCAGGGAGCAGTCCCTTCACCTTCCCTGACGTCCAATATAATGTCTCCTTGTGGCCCCCATACAGTATAATGTCTCCTTGTGGCTGCCCCCATACAGTATAATGTCTTCTCCTTGTGGCCCCCATACAGTATGATGTCTTCTCCTTGTGGCCCCAAGTGTTTTATTTCTTCTAAATGGGTATTTATTGTGATAAATTTCTTAATATCGTTATCGTGGGAATATATTTTATATCACCCACTCCAGACACATTAGCTGCAGCATTGAGCACATCTTTTAGGAGGCAGCGCTAACTATGAAGGGGCATATATCTAAGGGGACTTTCTTTCACACTAGTGCATTTGCCTGATACAAATGGGAGAACGGCCAGCCCCTTTAACAATAACAGAGGACGGCGCTGATCCGGCCACAACACTAGCAATTGGCAGGACAAATACTGCAGAACAGCCTGCCGGATCACCGCCACATATGTGAAAGTAGCCTAAGGGAAATTACTGGGAAGGGGTACGTATCTGAGAATACCTTCACTTGTTTGAGTGGAGTTAGAGGCGTGTCCTAGCATGAAATAAAATTTCTGCAGCGCACCACGCACGCCCACGTTGTCCTTCTATACGGTTTTCATTATTGGCACTGGTATCAGGGTTGCCAACCACTATTTTTTTTTCTGGACAACTTGGGACAACTTATCCCAAAATCACGGACGGCCAACATTTTTTAAGGAAAAAATTGAAAACCATAATGAAGGATAAATATAAATTAATAAAGGTCTATAGCTCAATATACTGATCAGAACTCATTACCACCATTTACTGTGAGCTGTAAAATGATGATAATTACCACCAAAATAATCTAGTATCACCAGCCTCTAAAAAATCACGGACACCTATTTTTTTCACGGACATAGGAAAAAAGTTGCCTATTTTTACGGACTGTCCAGAAATTTGTGGACGGTTGGCAACCCTGACTGGTATATATACAATACAGTACACTAATTTATTAACATGATTTTACTTTTCAAATATTTTGTTACTTACCCCTTCTTATCTCCTCCCGTATTTCCTTTAGCCACTCTGGGCTCTTTATTTTTAGATCCGACCATCGGCGTTGTATCTGGCCCGGGGTCCGCACAGTCCTACACCGATGTAGCAGGCCTCGGATCACCACCTCTATGACCTCCTTTTTGTGGACATGTTGATGGCGGTGTGGGCCATCATAGTTCTCCCTGTCCATGACACGGACCATGTATTTGAGCTCATCAGAGCTAAAAGCAGCTGCTCGTCTTGCCATCGCTATGCCTCTACGTCGTGCGTGTGTACGTACGTACGAATAGTATGCTAAAGAGTTGTACGCTAATGCGTACGTATTCCGTTAAGTAGCGTACTTTTAACAGTGCTACACTGTATGTTCGTTACTTGAGTAGGAATGTTCGCATTAGCGTATGCATTAGTTTAAATTCTCAAATATGCGTATATTTTGCGTCGCCGTTGTTGAAGTCACTTTGATTTTTGCTACTTTTTTCATTGTAATAGCAACTGCAAGTAAACTAAACTATACCCTACCAGACTCCCATTATTGTTGCAGCAATTATTCAGCCGTTATAGCAAGGTTCGTTTTAGGTTCGGTTCGTACGAATCCGAACTTCACGAAAATTCACCGAACCGAACCGAACTTTTCAAAAGTTCGCTCATCCCTAATTCTTGTTAACATTAATTTTTCCAGTTTGAAGATTTTTTCTCATAGGCATGTTAAATAGGGTTGAGCAAATATACAAACCCGATTCTTTTAAAGAATATAGGCTCCGTCGTACTGTAAAATGTATTGCCTCCGCGGGGGTCTTTCTGAAGTTTCAGCAAATATTGCGAGACTTACTTTGTCTTGCCTCTATCACGTGTCACTTTGTTGATTCTCATCAAAATACTTATCAAAATACTAAGCTGAACTTGGCTTCGTGCCTCTCTAATGAAGCCGCGTTCAGCTTCATATTTTGATAAAATAATTTATGCGAATAAACTCAGTGAAATGTGATATAGGCGAGACAAAGTAATTCTCACGATATTTGTTGAAACTTCGGAAAGACCTCTGGGGAAGCAATACATTTTCCAGTAGGATGGAGCCAGTATTCTTAATGTAGTTTTTAAAAGAATCAGGTTCATATACAGAAATCTGAACCCAATTCACTCAACCCTAATGGTAAAGGTACCTGATTGGGACCCAATGTTGGTCTTGTATTCCAGATGACATCCATGAACCCAGGAATGGAGCCAAATATCAGTCATGATACAACAGTGACATCTCGAAGGATTCAAGGCTACCTTTCTCAAATTTGTGATAGAGTAGGACATCATAAAATAACTAAATTGACAATACAGACCAGAATGACAATGACACCAAGATGAAGGACAATTCTCTTTGTTTGTTGTGTATCACTCTTCCTACAGTCCTTTTCATTTCTTTTTTCACTATGGCTAACCTTCATTCACATGTCAGTGTTTTGGTCAGTGATTTCCATCAGCGATGGTGAGCCAAAACCAGGATTGGAGCCTCCACAGACATAAGGTATAAGGGAAAGATCTGTACCTGTTCTGTGTTTAGAGCCACACCTGGTTCAAAATCACTGATAAAAAGCTCTTATCTTGTTTTGCTAATATTTTTTACAATTTTTTTCATTCTACCTCACCTGTCCCCTTGGTCTCATACAGCGTCAGGTATAACTGTACTAGAGATGAGAGTGAACGATCCAAAATTCGCTTCGCAGAATGTTCGTCGAATTTTTTAAAAGATTTGTACTTAATACGAAGCTATTCAGTTGAAGCTGCGTACAAATCATTAATTATTCTGTCGTTTTCTGTGAACATTCCCGCGAATACTTACGGCTGAGTGTACAAAGTGCGTACGAAGCTTTAGCGTATTGTTGTCTAGGCCCGCACAAAGAACGAATATACAGTAAAAGTATGCTACTTAACTGAATATGTACGCATTAGTGTACAAACTATCAGATGTGTAGCATTAGCGTACAAATTATATGATGCGTACGTAGCGTTAGCGTACAAAGATTTAAGAAGAATCTTCCGAAGCGAATCTGAAAATATTCGGATTCGCTTTGGTGTAAAAAATTTCCAAGATTCATATCGAATCTACGAAGCGGTGAATAGATTCGCTCATCTCTAAACTGTATCTACTTTTATCGCAAACTACTGCTTCGTCGCAACTGACTGCAATGACCTCCTGCCTGGTGGTGACAGAACACCATTGATTGCATAAGCGCTGGTGCCTAAATAGATAGATTTGCTCATCTCTAATGCACATGTAATATAGACAGTATACACCTCTAATTACTGACAGTTTTCATCATTCAGGGGGATGTGTTACAGGGCTGAGATTTTTGATATTTAAATTAGACACACGAGTTGAAGTAACTGGACTCTACATGTATTTTCCTAGTCATTGCTTATCCCTCTGAATGTGCTTATGTCAGGAATTCTGGGTAGGCAAGTGAAAATATAGTAGCAATGCACCTTGACACTGGGTTGTCTTTCTATTTTTGCCCTCACTTCCTGTGAGAGCCTAGATTTAGGAGGGAGTACCACATTTGTATATATTGTCAGACTGATGTATGCATAAAGTATGACCATGATTTTAGAAGTATATGTAGCTAATTGAAACTAAGTATTTGGAACTAATTGTAATGCTTAAAGGGGTTCTGTAGTTCTTTTAAACTGATGATCTACCCTCTGGATAGATCATCAGCATCTGATCGGTGGGGGTCCCGGGTGTCGGGCTGTTTGAGAAGGCAGTGGCGCTGCAGGAGCGCCTCGGCCTTCTCTGTGTTTTCCTTAGGCCCAGTGATGTCACGACTAGTATCACTGGCCTTGGCGGGGCTAATCTCCATTCAAGTGAACAGAGCTTAGCTCCGCCCAGGCCAGTGATACTAGTCGTGACGTCACTGGGCCTGAGGAAAACACAGAGAAGGCCGCGGCGCTCCTGCAGTGCCACTGCCTTCTCAAACAGCTGATCGGCGGGGGTCCCGGGTGTCGGACCGCCGCCAATCATATGCTGATGATGTATCCAGAGGGTAGATCACCAGTTTAAAAGAACTACAGAACCCCTTTAAATTTGATAATGCTTAAGAAAATGTATCGCACTTGCACATCTTATACGTGAGTGGAATATCTATTTCTAGTAATACCAAGGAATACCACAAATTAGGGGTTTAAAGGAAAATATCTATTAGCTATTTGTATTAATATTATGTTCATTAATATTCCTTCCCTTTTATAGTTACAAACATTTCAAGTGGCATACAGTATTATGCTTGGTAGTTACAGTTCACTGTGATAAGTCAGCATATGCATGGAGGTTACAGTCCAAAATAAATAGTTCCATATGCTTAGTAGTTACAATACACTCTAGAAGGCACTGAAAGCTTAATAATTGCTGTTCGCACTTGGTATGGAACACTTCAACAATTCTAGAACTCAGTTTCAGAAGACTTTCACACGTATCAACTTTCACTCCAGATTGCTCAATTGTAATTTCATAGAGCCTACTTATAACTCACATAAACAACAGTTAACCCACAAACTTCTCTCTCTCACACACACACACACCTGGCTCTAACAGCTCAAAAAGCCCCAACACCAATCCCTCCTTCACTCCTGTTTAGTCCACTGGAGTCATTCTGGATTTGTTACAGGCCTCAGGTCTGCCAAGCTCTAGCTAAGTGCTGCTCACAAATCCTTCCTAGGCTGACATCTCACACAACCCTGTTTAGACCTCATTCAGAGTTGGGGTTTTTGGCTCCCCTGTAGGCTAATGCCTCTCTAACAGTCTTGTAGACTTACCCAAAGCTGACTCCTTACAGAACTGATAACACTCTCAGCTTACAGCTCTGGTGGAGTACTCATGGAGTACCACAAATTATCTTCTTCCATGTCTGAAAGCTTTTTAGCTGACTACTTTTAAGCAAAAACAGTTCCTTCCATTGGCTCACATTCTGCTCTCTGATGACATTCCCCATACCTTGTTAGGCAACACTACAATGATACCTCTTATCTATGTGTCCTCAAAAGCAAGGTAGGTGACCCACACTTGTACCCTCACGTGATCTAACCACACCTCCTCCCCTACGCACCAAACCACTCTCTTATTTACACTTCTCTTTGTCCTCTTATAACAATGCTGGACCACAGTGCTTCAGCACTGCAATGCCCATGCTTACATCAGCATCAAGCATCTCCAGAGTCCACCTGACAGAGCCATCCTCTACTGCAGACAGGGCATAGCAGTGCCGCAGAGTCCCATGACCCACATCCAGCTAAAAACTTGGTACATGAAGTTCTCAAACACTGAAGTTCTAATACCTATGAGTACATCACAACATATATACTTCACATGCACACCAATCATAGTTACATAGTTACATAGTAACTTCACATGCACACCAATCATCTCCAAGACAGAGACACCACAACACCAACAAAGACATTACCACAGGAATATACACACAGTTACATCTACCTCCATCACAAAGTGCATCAGTCTGCTTCACACACTAATATCCATGGTCATCACATTTGTTGACCTTCCATGCCACAGCCTCTTATGGAATCATACACATGCTAAAAAGGTTCATTTGAGGCTTACAGCCACCACTTCCATCATTAATGTGTCCTTCTGCAGCTATAGCATTGTTTACAAACTCCACTGTGGCTTCCCCTTTCACAGGCCCCTTCTTCGTGATTTGCTCCATGTATCCAGGAGCGGACTGGGAACTTAAAGTGGCCCTGGAAAAAATACTAAAAGTGGCCCCATTTTGTAGTCGGGTCCAAACTGATGGAAGGCAGAGCCAGCAATACCATATTGTGGCTCATTATACCACCCCAACAGAGCCAAATACCACAGTCCATCACAAAATACTGCCAGCAGCACAAAATACATCCCCAAAAACTTCCACTGGCTGGCCATGAGGAGGGCTCAGGTGGCCCCCTAGGCATCGGCCCACCTGGAAATTTCCCTGTAAGGTCTATGGCCAATCTGCCCTCGCATGTATCTGACATACTTCATTTACTTTTCCTCAATAACAAGTACTTTCTGTTTCATTTGTGTTTATTGGTTTATAAAGAATAACATTACATAAGAAAAACAATAATCTTACAATGAGAGTACTAGAATCTTTCCATGAGTAATAAAACTTTTTAAACAAAGAACTGCAAAAATGAAGTAAGAGGGTTAAAATCTTCATACGCACTTCCATGGTAAAAAAATAAAAGGGATCAAAATTAATAGAGATAATCATGAGTTACAATGGGTAGTGGAACTGCATATTTAGAGGCCATCCAAAACCAGTTTGAGATAAAATTATCTCATCTATGTTGTTTGTGGGCAAACATATATTCATATGTGTAATTAGTATTAACTTTAGCAATAATATTATTTGTCGATGAAATATCAAAAGATTTCCAAAATTGGGCAATAGATGTTAAGGTCATGGTTAGGAAACATGTAATTTTTGCTTGCCATTGAGCTTCAGCCACACATTGACTCACTCCCAGGGAACAGCTAGTTATATAATCTGCCCCTACTTTCTTCAACAACAGTGACATCTAGTGACAATATTACAGTATTAACTCGTGTATTGAATCACATACAGACAGGGGCATAACTACCATAGCTGCAGACCATACGACAGCTATGGGGTCCAGGGCAAAAGGGGGCCCAGTCTTAGTTGGGATTATCTCCTCTTCTACTGGAGGTGAAAACATGGTCAGGACTCTACCCTCTAAAGGAACAACTTGTAGCAAATGAGGCAGTGGAAAAATGACCCAAGGGTCATTGAAAAGGGTTTAGGCAGAGACCCTTCGGTCCTGTGTGGGAGGCCTGGTTTTAACCTTGCTATGGGGCCCTTACTGCTCTATATACGCCACTGTATACAGAGTATTGCAAGATAGATGACAGCACACACATTTATGTAGACAAACATTTGTAAGGGTAAGGACCCTTACAAGCTGTCTCTACATTCCCTGATACACTATCAGTCCATGTGCTATCCAGAATGTCACCTGCTGCTGTCTGACACAATCTTCTGACTACTGTTAGTGTCACTCCATTGTGTCAGCCAATGCTGTCTGCCATATTCTTCTCCAGCCATCTTGTGGTTCTCTGAACATTCCCCTGCTCATTCAGCTCCTCTGACTACAGCATTTTTTTTTTTTAAACCGGAATTATATCCAGTCCAAACTTTCCACAGCTATAGGCTTAAAATAATCATGACCTTTGGATCCAATTAGTCTAACCCATTGAAGTGGTTTTCATAGAGACGGCCAATTCCATGCTAAACAGGAGACTGAAGCAATCAACATTTCATTTTTAATAGGAGCCATATATTGGTGATTATTCAGTATTTCACATGCAATGAACATCTTTCACAGAACCAGAAAAAAAGAGATTTTTATTTTCTACTGGATCCAAAATTAAGTTGAACTCTAACAAGACAAAGTGACCTCCTGTATCCTCAGTAATTACTGAGTCAACAAAATGTTTGAATAAAGCTGATTTGTAATGGTTGTATAGAGACTCGCTGCCTAGACACTTGTTCTCTCTGTTTTATGATGCTGCATAAGCAATGACATTCAACGATACATTATTGCAGCAGATAAACACTACTAATAGCTATAGACTATATATTGCTAGACTGATAACTATAATCTGGAGTGCAATTCCATTGCAGTTCAATTCCTCTTACCAGCTGCACAACTACCAACCGCCAACCAGAGCCGAGATGTTATGCTAAACGCATGCTGAGCAGCCTTAGGATGTGTTCTACCACACAAATTATAAACAGCAGGCCTTCTACCCTTCATATGATGTCAATTTCCAAATCACGTTGAAATACAGGATCCAATATACCTCCTGTTATTCTGTAAAGCAAGGTTATCGTCGACAGTAATATGCTTCAGATTGACAAACGTATTTAAAGGAAAACATGAGCCAAAAACAACCAACTCAGAATCTAAAGTTCTCTCTTGAGCATCTTTGTTAAGTAGTCTACAATAAGATATAAATTGAGATTAAACAAGGAATATATAAAATATGATTACTATTATATTGCTTACTTCACTTGCAAGAGGGTCAGTGTTTGATGTGTGGACCTTGACCATAACATGGTGTCCCACTTCAAAGGAAAAGAGCTTTACTCCATTTGGGGAAAAATGTGTGTTAGTTACAAACTATGGCACTGAGCGTAGTAGTCACAGTCACAACTGGACACACAACTTAGTGGCTACATAGTCTCTATTTGGCACTTGGTGGTTATAGTCTCTATTGGCTCTCAACTTGGTGGTCCAGTCTCAAGCACACAGATTAACTCACGGTCTCAGTATGGGTCTCTGATCTTTCAAACCGGGGCAGCAAAACTATCACCCACCTCCGTACAGGAACCCGCTAGAAGTGGTCACAACTACATACTGGATACATTTTGCTTTCTTCTCACTGATCTTTGAGGGCTCCCCCAGAGTAAGAATCTGCATAATTAATTATATTATAAATAGTTGGCAGTCCAATTAATGTATGAGAAAATACTAAATAATAAAATAATAAAATGATGGTAGTCTCATGTTTGAAGCAGTAGATGGTGAGATATGGAGCCTGAAAGTCATTATGGTTATTGTGTGATGTACATACATAAGGTAATAGTGATTCTAACTGTCTGCAGTACTAAATATATATATATATATATATATATATATATATATATATATATATACTAGCAGAAAGACCCGGCTTCGCCTGGGTATATTTCATCTATTTCATTTAATGTTTCTGTGTGTCGTTGCAGAGAGAAAGTCAATGCAGCTGACAGGAGGTGATTTTTACCTTCATTTTTTCAATCCCTATTGGCTGCGGAGTGGGAGGGGGTGTGGTTTAATGGGACACGGGGGGGTTAAGTCCTTCATTTCAGGGTGGCCTGAATTATAGGTTAATGCCATGGTAATTTGAAGAAACACAATGGGTAGCAGTGGAAGAAAACATTGCTTTGCGCGGGTATATTTAATCTATTTCATTTAATGTTTCTGTGTGTCGTTGCAGAGAGAAAGTCATCCTCCCTCCCACCCCTGCAGCTGACAGATGTTGATTTTTACCTTCAATTGTTCAATCTCCATTGGCTGCCGAGTGGGAGGGGTCATGGCCTGACTGTGTCGGGGGCGTGACATTGAAAGACCTAGGGCAGGGTTTTAAGTCCTTCTTTTGATGGTGGCCAGAATTACAGGTCGATGCCATGGTAATTTATGAGGACACGCCATGAGTAACAGTGGAAGAAAACATTGCTTTGCAAGGGTATATTTAATCTATTTCATTTAATGTTTCTGTATGATGTTGCAGAAAGAAATCCAACTTCCCTCCCACCCCTGCAGCTGACAGAAGTTGATTTTTACCTTCATTTTTTCAATCCCCGTTGGCTGCGGAGTGGGAGGGGGCGTGGCCTGACAGAGTCGGAGCGTGGTTTCACGAGATCTGGGGCGGGGGTCAGAGTGGCATGAATTACAGGTCGATGACATGGTAATTTATGGGGACCCGCAATGGGTAGCAGTGGAAAAAAACATCTTTTATTAGTACTGAATGGTCGTAGTCTAAAATTAGTCAATTTCATCTACGATTTTTGTGTGTCATTGCAGATAGAAATTCACCCTCCCACCCCTGTAGCTGATTTTTTTCAATCCCCGTTGCCTGCGGAGTGGGAGGGGGCATGGCCTGGCAGAGTTGGGGGTGTGGATTATCAAGATGCTTCGAACGATTGTAGTCTGAAATTAGTCTATTTCATCTAAAATTTTGTGTGTCGTTGCAGAGAGAAATTCACCCTCCCACCCCTGCAGCTGACAGAAGTTGATTTTTACCTTCATTTTTTCAATCCCCGTTGGCTGCGGAGTGGGAGGGGGCGTGGCCTGACAGAGTCGGAGCGTGGTTTCACGAGATCTGGGGCGGGGGTCAGAGTGGCATGAATTACAGGTCGATGACATGGTAATTTATGGGGACCCGCAATGGGTAGCAGTGGAAAAAAACATCTTTTATTAGTACTGAATGGTCGTAGTCTAAAATTAGTCAATTTCATCTACGATTTTTGTGTGTCATTGCAGATAGAAATTCACCCTCCCACCCCTGCAGCTGATTTTTTTCAATCCCCGTTGCCTGCGGAGTGGGAGGGGGCATGGCCTGGCAGAGTTGGGGGTGTGGATTATCAAGATGCTTCGAACGATTGTAGTCTGAAATTAGTCTATTTCATCTAAAATTTTGTGTGTCGTTGCAGAGAGAAATTCACCCTCCCACCCTGCAGCTGACAGAAGTTTATTTTTCCCTTCATTTTTTCAATCCCTGTTGGCTGCGGAGTAGGAGGGGGCATGACCTGACACAGTTGGGGGCGTGGTTTAACAAAGCGCTTCGCATAGGTGATTTAATCTATTTCATTTAATGTTTCTGTGTGTCGTTGCAGAATGGCTGCAGAGTGAGAGGGGGCGTGGTCTGACAGAGTTGGGGGCGTGACTTAGCAAGACGATTCGAACTGTTGTAGTCTATAATTAGTCTATTTTATATAAAATTTTTGTGTGTCGTTGCAGAGAGAAATTCACCCTCCCACCCCTGCAGCAAACAGAAGTTTATTTTTACCTTTATTTTTTCAATCCCCATTGGCTGCGGAGTGGGAGGGGGCGTAACCTGACAGAGTCGGGGGCCTGGATTAGCAAGACGCTTCACATGGATGTATTTAATCTATTTCATTTAATGTTTCTGTGTGTCGTTGCAGAAAGAAAGTCAACCTCCCACCCATCCCTGCAGCTGACAGAAGTTGATTTTTACCTTTACTTTTTCAATCCCTGTTGGCTGCGGAGTGGGAGGGGGCGTGGCCTTACAGAGTCGGGGCGTGGCTTAGCAAAGCGCTTCTCATAGGTGCATTTAATCTATTTCATTTAATGTTTCTGTGTGTCGTTGCAGAATGGCTGCGGAGTGAGAGGGGGCGTGGCCTGACAGAGACGGGGCGTGGCTTAGCAAAAGGCTTCGAACGGTTGTAGTCTATAATTAGTCTATTTCATCTAAAATTTTTGTGTGTCGTTGCAGAGAGAAATTCACCCTCCCACCCCTGCAGCTGACAGAAGTTTATTTTTACCTTCATTTTTTCAATTCCCGTTGGCTGCGGAGTGGGAGGGGGCGTGACCTGACAGAGTCGGGGGCGTGGATTAGCAAGACGCTTCGCATGGGTGGATTTAATCTATTTTATTTAATGTTTGTGTGTGTTGTTGCAGAAAGAAAGTCAACCTCCCACCCATCCCTGCAGCTGACAGAAGTTCATTTTTACCTTTATTTTTTCAATCTCTGTTGGCTGCGGAGTGAAAGGGGGTGTGGCCTGACATAGTTGGGGGTGTGGCTTAGTGAGACCTGGGGCGGGGGTTTTAAGTACTTCTTTTAGGGTGGCCTGAATTAAAGGTCAATACTATGCTTATTTATGAGCCCACGCAATAGGCAGCAGTGGAGCAAAACATCTTTTATTACTACTGAACTGTAGTAATAGAAAAGAAACCATCAGTTATATTTATGGTAACCGGAATACCTTTAACAGTGTCAGTAAATAGAAATGGATGAGATCCTCAGCTGCTGATAATTACCTGGTTGTTATGGAAACCTGCCCTCCCTGTGCCTTTGCAGAGAATGGCAGTTGGAGTTTAAAACCAAAGCTCCCAGTTGTAATGTTGGCTAATGGAGATCATATTTTGGGAATATCTCGGGAACGGTACGTCCTAGAGAGATGAGACCTGGTCTAAAACCTTCCCGGACACCTGATGTACCTGTGTGCCGAATTTGGTGAAAATCGGTCCAGTAGTTTGGTCGCGCATAGAGAACAGACAGACAGACAGAAATTCATTTTTATATTATTAAGAGATATATATATATATATATATATATATATATATATATATATATATATATGAGAGATGAGTAAAAACAGGGAATGGGGGAAAATGAAGAGAAAGGAGAAAGACCTCCTCTTACCACTTCTTTCTAGTCTCAGTGGAAAGCTCATCCTGCAGTTCTTCTCCATGCTGTTGGGAGTTGAAGGACTTATGATGATGCTCTATGCAGTTCTTTTACTAGATGTACAGGACCTGTGATGATGATGATGATGATGACATCACAGGTCCTGGTAGATGCTCCTATCTAACCTGGGAACTACACCATTCTTTGTGCTGTTCCTTTACTAGATGCACAGGACCTGTGATGACATCATCATAGGTCCTTTCACTTTCTCCATTGATCATAGGGATACTATACTGGAGCTGGACAGTGATGAGTGTAATTAGGAGGTGAGGCTTTTGGTTCAGTGCGGACCTCTTTTCCCCACTGGACCCCATGCATCTTCACACAAAATCAGAGATCACTCCAGCTACAGCAGCCCCCTTATACAGTGCAAAACAATCTTCTGTCAAAAAATTGTAATAATCTAATCTTATTTCATATTCAAGTCGAAGTGGTATAACATAGTGTAATTTTTATCATGTCCATGAACAGAGAACAAACCTTCTAGAGCTGTTCACATCACGCTTTTGCTCTCTGCTTAGCTTTATAGCACGAGGATATGTTTGAATAGCTAAAAACAGTATTCAAACATATGCTTCAGATGATCCATTCACTTCAATGTGGCAAACGGAGGCCCAAAGACTAAACTTTGGATTGTGTGTAACCTGCTTTTTGTCTTTGTACATCATTTTTTTACTAGCCACAATAATGTGGCAGATTATACTGGACAGTAAGCAGGTCATACATAGTCTTTGTACTCTTTTTACCTCATTGAAGTGAATGGATCTGCTGGGGATATTCAAATGTATTTCACCAACAGAAAGCTCAATGGAGAGCAAAAATGTGATGTAAACAGACCCTAATCAGTGGTGTTTCTACCAAGGAGGCAGACCATGCAATTGCTATGGAGCTTGTCCTGTTCTTGAACTAGACGAGCCTCCCTAGCATTGCACATGATGCTAGGGAGACTTGTTCCCGTCACAGCCTGCTATTGGCTGCCACCCCCCTGTCGCCGGATGTTTTGATCCACGTGTCAGGGAGATGCAGCAGCGGGAGTGCGGGCATCAGGAGTGATGAGGGGTGTTGGAGAGTGGGGTAAGTATAACCTTGGTAAAGTTTTCAGGCATTTTGGGGGGCATTATAGGGTTGGAAAACCCCTTTAACGTAAATACTAAGGAATTAGATCAAAGTACACTGATATATGATGAGCTAGACACTGGTATCATGTAATATATAAAGCTGAGTGTATGTGTGTGTATGTGTGTGTGTGTGCGTGTGTGTGTGTGTGTATGTCCGCTAAAGGAATCTGCACCGCTGCAGCTAAAATCACAAAATTTGGCACACATGTACATCAGGTGTCCGGGAAGGTTTTAGAACAGTTTTCAGCTCTCCAGGACATACCGTTCCTGAGATATTCCCAAAAAATGAATTAGCCAATAGTAGCCTGGTCACATGACCCTTATCAGCCAATAGAAGCTCACAGGCAGTTAGTCTCCACACACCAGGTTTCTATGACAACCTAGCCAGTTCACTGCTGTAGGTCTGCATTAAAGAGGCAGACCACTGTGGATGTAAAGGGGTATTCCGGTTACCATAACTATAACTTATGTTTTAGACTAACTCATCATCAAACATTACCTCATATAATGTAAATTTCACATATTTACTGTTCAGTAGTAATAAAAGATGTATTCTTCCACTGCTACCCACCTTCCTCCTAAATTACTATGGCATCAACCTGTAATTCAGGCCACCGTCAAAAAAAGGACTTATAAGCACCACCCCCAGATCCCACTAAGTCACGCCCCTGACTCAGTCAGGCCACACCCCTTCCATGCCGCATTTGACCGGGATTAAAACTATAGGTAAAAATCACCTTCTATCAGCTGCAGGGGTGGGGGGAGGGTGACTTTCTCCCTGCAGCTCAATTCTCAGACTGCACAGTGCTGCTGCTGAGAGTGAGCTGTTCAAAAGGACATCCCTGTGTCCATCCAGGCCCTGCGCATGACAGAGGACAGGGAGTCTGAAAGCCGGACTGTCCAGCCTAAAACAAGACCTCTGGCCACCCTAGGGGCAGGCTGATGTTAGGGTAGCCAGATGTCCAGTTTTAGGCTGGACAGTCCAGTTTTCTGGCTACCTGTTCTCTGTCCGACGCAGTGCCTGGACAGACACAGGGATGTCCACCCTTTCAGTAGCTCACACTCAGATAGCTTCTCCTCCGTGTCTTCATGGAGCCAGGGGGGCGTGGCCTCATGTTTAGTAGTGTGTCTTGATGGGAACTGGGGGCGCTGTTTCACATTTGGTGTAATGGCCGGTGAGGTCTGGCTTTCTGGGGTGAAGACAGTGGCCACTCTAGCTGCTGTGGAGGTCACAGTTAAAGGGGTGGGCTTCTGTAGAGGTCACTGTTAAAGGGGCGGGCTGCTGTAGAGGTCACTGTTAAAGGGGTGGGCTGCTGTAGAGGTCACTGTTAAAGGGGCGGGCAGCTGTAGAGGTCACTGCTAAAGGGGCGGGCAGCTGTAGAGGTCACTGTTAAAGGGGCAGGCTGATGTAGAGGTCACTGTTAAAGGGGCGGGCTGCTGTAGAGATCACTGTTAAAGGGTGGGCTGCTGTAGAGATCACTGTTAAAGGGGCGGGCAGCTGTAGAGGTCACTGTTAAAGGGGCGGGCTGCTGTAGAGATCACTGTTAAAGGGGTGGGCTGCTGTAGAGATCACTGTTAAAGGGGCGGGCAGCTGTAGAGGTCACTGTTAAAGGGGCGGGCTGCTGTAGAGGTCACTGTTAAAGGGGCGGGCAGCTGTAGAGGTCACTGATAAAGGGGCGGGCTGCTGTAAAGGTCACTGTTAAAGGGGCGGCCTGCTGTAAAGGTCACTGTTAAAGGGACGGGCTGCTGTAGAGGTCACTGTTAAAGGGGTGGGCTGCTGTAGAGGTCACTGTTAAAGGGGTGGGCCGCTGTAGAGGTCACTGTTAAAGGGGAAGGCACTGTAGAGGTCACTCTCGATATCTTTTAACGACACACACACACACAAACAGTAAATGAAATAAATTAAATATACTCGGGCGAAGCCGAGTCCTTCAGCTAGTTCTTCATAAAGTTCAATCTGCTGACCCTAAGCCATGAATCATATGTAAGAAATATATTGTTGACACTGAACAGTATTAGACAAAGAGAATCTGTCTGATTTATTTTATTAAAGCTATTATCTCATGAAAATATATTTGAAGTATGCTTATACTTTTAGATAACTTTTCAGAATAAGCTTCAGTGGGTGCATTATATCTGACCATTATATGACTTTTAAAGTATTTGCCATTTTTAGCAGTTTTCTCCTCTGCAGGCTACATCTCTAATTCTCTGCTATATTTGAGCTGGTCATTGGAGACTAGCTGCTTATCATACCTCCCTATAGACTACACATGGAGACAACAGATTCTGCTCCCTAACCATCTTTCACGCACTCAAAATCACCCAGAAGCACCATATCTAACAGTATAGATGTGAATAAAGCAATTGGGGAGAGATATAGCACTTATTATAGTACTTACTGTATGACTGTCTCATCTTACTCTTCAAATGACTCCCCCTTCCCCTCTCAATAGACTTCTATGGAATGATTTAGTCAGATCCTTGTGCTGGCAGTCCATCCTGGCCTCTCAATATTACTTTAAGAAAGGAGGGTGGGAAGAAAACAGATGATAATTATAGAATATGGTCTTTTGCTATGATAAGATATATTACAAAGTTTCTCATATTCATCTATATTATTAATTTACGCAAAGCTTTCTGAAAAGTTAATGAACATTTAAGGTATAAGAAAGAAAGAATATTTTCAATATAAAACTATTACAATAATGTTTATTTGCTGATATAATCTTTTGGGCCAATTTTTATTTATTATTGCATTGTACTCATTTTGAACCAAAAATCATTTTTTCAAGTGGTCTATATTAAAAATGATGAGCCGTTTTCCTTGCACAGCACAGCTGAGTTTACTAGCAGGATATATAGTTTCTCTCTTCTCCATCAGGCAGGGAGCTGAGAGGCTACTAATCTCTGACCTTATAAACACTCATTAAAGTTCAGTCCTTATCTTAGTGATAAGAATGTGGCTTAGATAAGTGCTTATGACCTCTTAGTAAATTAGAGATAAGGGTTATTAGATGACCGTCACAAAGTGAAAGTGAGAGTACCATTCACACAGCTAGAAAAACAGTTCACCCTTTTAACAGAACCACTCAATATTTTCAATTAAAAAAAACTATTAAAAATTATTTTTAGTCCAAAATGAGTAAAATGCAATCATTAAAAAAAATTGTTCCCGAAAGGTGTACATAGCCTTTAAATCAATATTTGACAGATTTTACTGCAGCTGCAGCGACAGCGGCCGCATGAGGCATTGTACAAGTATGAGTGTGGGTAGCCTGAAGTTAGTACTCACGGTTTCCTGAAGCGCCCTGGGCTGGCATGCAGTGATGAGAAGGAAGGCACTGGATTCCTTTGGGGCATACTCTGTTGTTGAGGGATATGTTTTTCTCCCATTTCCCCAAGAAAGAGTAATAAAAATGTTTCAATGCTGCGGAATTAAGATTAATGATGCCACTGAAAAACACAACTCATCCGACAAAAAAAAGCCCTCATGTGGCTATGTTGATGGAAAAATAAAAAAGTTATGGCTCGAAAGGTGCAGATGAAAAATGAAAAAACAAAAATACTAAATCATAAAGGATTAAATTAAATGTTTATTGGATGAACCCTTTTAAAGTTCCAACTCTTTACTTACATCTCATTTGTGCACTTTGGATAAAATCAGGGATCTCAAATTAGTTCAATGAAATCATACATATTTTAATTCCATTCTCTGGTTAGTTTTTCAGCTAAATAAATTATTTCCTTCAACTAGAAGTCGAATTAATTAAATATATCATTTGACATAGTTGGTCGTTATCTTCGTTATTTGCTAGGTCGGCATATCAGCCCGCAAAGTAGAAAAATCTAAGAACTTATAAACAGTAACAATGTGTTTTTGAAGTTTCCACTTCACTGCCCTATAAAAAAAGAACTTCCACAAGAAGTATTAGCAGATGGGCTCTTACTATATGAAACCATTAGCAGTGAACCAGATGGTGACTAGAAAGGGAACATTAAACTTAAAATTTTAAACATGGAAAAGGGGTATATGGGGATTTCATTAAAACACAGAGTAATAAATGGACTGCTTAGGTCCAAGCGGTTTCTTTTATTACCATAACATTTGCAGTGTGTGAGGAAACAGTATATTGCATGCCTATGAAACATTGCCAAAAACCTGGACAGACCCCAACCCAAACTTTTAAATGCTATACTTGGCAAATGATCGCCGACCCACAAAGTATGTTCTTTGTGAGGTTGCGGCTCAGTCACATTATTACAGCTAAACTGAATAATTACTACTTCAGGGACCAAAAAGCAACTCTTAAAAATGTCAATTTGTGACTCAATACCGACAACTTCCTACCATAAGGTTTGGACAATAAAATATATAAAATGGATAATTGAAGAACCGCCAAATAAAGTATCCAACCCATGAAAAATATGTTCCCAACATGAAATATCATAGCTGACAGATGAATGACATTACCTGTTTTATAGGTGTCAAAACATGCAGCTACACTCCAGAGGCGGCCATTTTCTAACTTAATTGCACCTCATAATTTTGTTCGAACATGGTTGGCTGAATCTCATGAAATACGCTGCTGTGACTCATAATTGGGCTTCCTCCAAGGGTGAAAAGGACATGCATTTTTAACACAATTAAGGGCTATAAAACCCTAATCAGCAATTAAATCCATACCTTACAAGTGAACCTTCTCCATAGCACCTGCAGGTCTACAAGTTCTTTTAAGGCTAACTGACAGATAGTGTATCACTGCTAGAATAGACTTCATGACTAAACTGTGGTGATGTCTAAGGGATTGTCCGCTCCTCACATTAAAAACTTCCTCTCGAGGTATGGACTTTCCTGGGGGAAAATTTCCCGGTCAGGTCTGCAGAATATTCTCTGATAGCAACAGGCAACTAGTATTTCTGAATTTCTGGTACCAGAAGAGTATTCCAAGGCCATGTTCTCACACTGATGAATCTGCTGACATTCAGTCAGCAGTGCATGTGAGTGGAGTATTTTATACCTGATCTTCATGCTCAGGAAAATACTTGAGTGGAATTCAGTATATAATGTACCATATTTTTCACCCCATAAGACGCATTTTTTCCCCCCAAAAGTAGGGGGGGGGAAGCGCTCATTAGCACCGGAGGACCAGGAAGCGGTGAAGACTCTGTACTCACCGCTTCCTGGTCCTCAACTTGGCTGCGAAGGGCTGAGCACAGTGTGAGGGTGCTCTGTGACCTCACGCTGTGCGCGCCAGTTCACAGTGCAGGAGGAAGACAGAGAGCGTTCAGCGGCGAGCGGCAGCGTCCAGGACCAGGAGAGGTAAGTGATTATTTATTTTATAAAACAGGAGGCAAAGGGGGCTGATATAAAGTGGCTGGGGGCTGGTGAGAGCCGATGGGGGGCTCATGTAATGCTGCTGGGGGCTATTTCAAGGCTGCTTGGGGGCTAATGAGGGGCAATGGGGTCTAATGAGTGGTGCTGGGGGCTATTGAGAGGCACTGTGGGCTAATGAGAGGCAATTGAGGGCTGATGAGAGGCAATTGGGGGCTAATGAGAGGTAATGGGGGCTAATCAGAGGCAATGGGGTCTAATCAGAGGCAATGGGGGCTAATGAGAGGCAAAGAGGGCTAATGAGAGGCAAAGGGGGCTGATGAGAGGCAAAGGGAGCTAATGAGAGGCAATGGGGGCTGATGAGAGGCATTTGGGGGCTGATATGAGGCATGGGGCTCTTATCTGAGGTCTGATTGGGGGTCATTCACATTGGGGTCTGATTGGGGGTCTGATCTGAGGTCTTATTGGGGTCTTATTAACATTGGGGGTCTTATTGGGGCTGTCAGCTTAGGTCTGATTGGTGGTCTGACCAGAGGTTTAATGAAAAATATTTTTTCTTATTGTTCTCCTCTAAAACCTAGGTGCGTCTTATGGGCCGGTGCGTTTTAGTGCGAAAATACGGTACTTCAGATTTTAAAATCCATAGCATGTTCACTATTGTTGTACATGTTGCATAAAGACCATGGATTAGTTCCATTGAACTACAATAGAGGTAGTCTACATGTGGATCCACTGGCTAATCCACAGCAGAAATGTTAGTTTCAGCTAAGAATTTTTTGCCGCAACTTATGTAAAAGTTGAGGATTTGCCAAAGGGAAATCATGACGTATGAGCCTGGCCTTACAAGTATATATGGCAAAGTCCATGCAACATGGGAACAAGGACACACAACATACTTCTACAAGTCACATAGAAAACAAGAAAACTTGTTGCTCAGACAAGGGAATTATTTAATTCCTAAACGGGATCATAATACTTTTATTTTTCTGTAGGTTTATAGGAGCTAGCTTTTGTAGGATGAGTAATAGTTTTTAATGGCCCCATTTTGAGGTGCATTTTATTGACTATCTTTTATGATTTTTTTTTTTTTTTTTTTTGGAGGAGGGTGGAAAAAACAGAGGTTCCAACATTTCTTGGGGGGGGAGGATGCATTGTTTACTTTTATTTTTAAATATGTTAGCAATATGTTAAGTTTTTAAGATATGGCTGATACCAATTATACTGTATATG
Source organism: Rhinella marina (assembly GCA_900303285.1). Lineage (NCBI taxonomy): Eukaryota > Metazoa > Chordata > Amphibia > Anura > Bufonidae > Rhinella > Rhinella marina. The sequence goes on from ONZH01000801.1 coordinate 58,182, forward strand.
ATAAATGTGTTTTATGTAAAAAAAAAAAAAAAAATAAAAACATTTTGTTCGTGGGTCAGTCCTTATGGGTTGTGTTGGCCAATGTGGGTTAGGACCACACACGAGAATGACACACCGATAGACATAGATTCAGCAACTTCAACAAGAAAGAGGAAACTAGCAGGGCAGCTACAGTTTCTCTTTCACAGACTGGACAGGCTTAATGGTTGCAACACAAATACTTCACAAGGCACTAGGCTGGGCAGTTACACTTCTTGGCAGAGGCATGATGCTTAGCAGTTACCGCAATGAGAACAGGCACTATGCTTGTGGTTATAACTCATGGCAGAGGGACTATGCTGTGTAGTCACACTTCCTGGCAGAGGCTTGGCCATTAGAGCAACAGAAAACCACCAAAAAACCTCTGTGGCACGAAGAACAAATTCTCAGCCACAGGTATGGACAGTAATATAAACACAAAATCACCAAAACATGCACATGCTGTCCCACTCAAAAATAATCATAAATATACTTTATTAGTAACAATAAAAAAAGATAACAAGCAATGGTTCATATATTGGAAATCAGGGAGCAGTGGAAAAGAGGAAAGATTAGAGAGCGGGGATCACGTTGTGCGGCAAAATGGCCTCTATAAAAGTATAAAGTAGGGCAACCCAAGGCTACATACAAACAGGTAACATAAGGTATACATATAGCCTAAACCTGAAAAAAGGTTACATACATTGCATAAAGGTCCTAAGCAAAGTAACAGACACTAAAACATATGTGGCTATACGAAACCCTAAATAGCATGATCTGCCGGAGCAGTAGCATTAGATAGAGTATATGCAGTCATGAGTTACCAAAACAAAGAAGCTGCCAGGAAAGAGGTGAAATGCCGCACAGCCGCGTCCCAGTCCCGACGCCGTTTCGCCACTCAGGCTTCTTCCGGGGGATGGAGGACATTTTTTAGAGGCCATTTTGCCGCACAACGTGATCCCCGCTCTCTAATCTTTCCTCTTTTCCACTGCTCCCTGATTTCCAATATATGAACCATTGCTTGTTATCTTTTTTTATTGTTACTAATAAAGTATATTTATGATTATTTTTGAGTGGACAGCATGTGCATGCTTTGGTGATTTTGCATTAGAGCAACAGGTAAACAGTCTCTTATAGCTCCCTTTTGCATGCCTATCAGGTGCATTTCCACTTAGCAGAACTCACTGTTGTCAAAGACCTCTCACAATCACACAGGTGGTAGACTGGCTGGTTAAAATTGGGCTCACAATTTAGGGTTTCAGGGCTGAACACCCACTACAGGAAGCAAGTGGCCCATAACAACTCACAGCTTCCTTTCTTAGGATTGGGTCACCTGAAATTACTTGAACTAGGACTTGGTACGTAAGTCACAGGCTTGAGGGACACTCAATGACAGTACAGCATGCTCGATCAGGCAGTCCAGAGTAGGTATGATATGCAACCGAATCCTTTGCCCCATCAAATCTCAGGGTCTTCATCAAATACAGGTGGCCAAACTACCACCATCACCTCTCACTGCTTTTTAAGTTATCATGGACAGTAGCACTTTGAACTCTCTGTTTCTCATTAGCTACTTTCCCCTTATATGACTTGATTTCTATTGGCTTGCTTGGAGCAAAAGTTAGGGAGGAATTTATGAACACCAGCATTTTATACACTATCTTTATCCAAGTTATTCTAATGTCAGATAAGGGACGGACTGGCCATAGACACCACTGGGTGGAGACCTGGTGGGCTGATGCCCAGTGGACTGCCCCTGAATAGTCGCCAGCTGGGTATAAAATACTCTGATGCGCTCAGCTTTAACTAATGCTGGTAGCGTCAGGCACCTACATACCCGACTGACAACAGCTGGTGCTCTGCTATATTAAACTGCCTTAGGATGGCAATACAGTTGAATACTGTAGCGATGGATGAAAGCCAATGGCTCCTTACCCTTGCGTTCACCCTTATAGGCTTCAGGCCAGTATTAGTCACAATAGGATTGTAAAGACACTAGTAATGTGTGTTAGCTTATAACCATAGAAAAACACAAATCATTATATGGTAATGCTGTTGCTTGGTGCTAAGTGCCTAGTTTTGCATGTAGAGATCTCAGGTTTGAATCTTCGGCATTTAACCCATAATAAAAGTTTATATCTTTATTAAATTGAGAATGATGTTTTAGGCTTAAAAAGCTAATAAATATTATATATAAATAAATATAAAAGCTAAAATAAATAACAGTCTGGTACTTGAACTTAGGATTTCCACATGCATGTCAGACAACTTACCACCAAGCTATAGCATTACCACATGAAGATGCATGTTTTTTCTATACTTATAAGCTAGTACACATATTACTAGTGTCTTTATAATGATATATTGTTCTGGTAAATAAAGCAGTAATATGTATATTAGCTTTCTGAGCAGTGTGGTGGTGCTATAGTACATAGCGTATATGCTATATTCATGCTAGGACACAGCTCTGCCCTCAGCATGTCTAGGCCTGTCAAACTAGGGGAGGAGGAGTGTGCAGAAGACAGGGGTGTTACAAGGCGGTGCTCAAAAATTCATCCCTGCCATCACTGTTTAGCAAACAGACAAAAGAAATGTATTGTTTTAATCAGTATGATGAGCCCTACCAGCCAGCATGCCTTGTTTAATAAGATTGATCCTGGTGAGCCGCTTTAAACAGTAGCTGTCATCATCTAATGTGATTCTGATTAACCCCATTTAAAGTTCAGCTGTTCTAGTAGGATTTTATTTTCTTACAGCAAATGCCATGGTCAGTAAAAAGCTTACAACACATCAAAGGGATCTCATTGTTGAAAGGTATCAGTCAGGAAAAAAAATCCAGAAAATAAAATCCAAGACATTCGACATACCATAGAACACAGTTAAGATGTTCATCTAGAAGTGGATAAAATTTGGCACAACAGTGACATTGGCAAAAACTGGACATTCCTCAAAACTTCATAAAAACACAAGACAAAAATAGGTCCAGGAGGCTGCCAAGAAGCCTACATCAAAGGAGCTGCAGGAATTTCTGGCAAGTACTGGTTGTGTACTGCATGTGATAACAGTCTCCCCGTATGTCTGGGCTGTGAGGTAGGGTAGCAAGACAGAAGTAAAGAAAAAGATCCAAGCCCAGATATGTTTTGCACAAACCTGCGAAAAGCATGTGAGAAAAAGTGTTATGGTCTAGTAAGAACAAAGTTCTTTTTGGTCATAATTCCAAAAGTTATGTTTGATGAAAAGCCAAGACTGCACATCATCAAAAGAACATCCATACCCACAGTAAAGCATGACAGAGGCAGTGTTATGTTTTGGGGCTGTTTTTTCTGGAACTGGGGCTTTAGTTAAGGTGGAGTCAATTGTGAACAGTTCCAAATATCAGTCAATTTTGGAACAATACGTTTAGGCTTCTGCTAAAAAGCTGAAGATGAAGAGGAATTTAACCTTTCAGTTCCTTCACATCAACAAAAGAATAGCATCACCAGAAGAAAATCAAAGTTTTGAAATGGCTCAGGGAGTGTTCACTCCTGAATCCAATTGAAAATTTGTGGGTTGCGCTGAAGAGGGCTGTACACAGGAGATGCCCTCACAATCTGACAGATTTGGAGCACTTTTGCAACGAAGACTGGGCAAAGATTGCCAAGTCAAGATGTTCCATGCTGAAAGACTCCTAACCCCAAAAGACTGAATGTTGTCATAAATTCAAAGGGTACTTCAAAAAAGTACAGTGTAATGGTCTAACTACATTACTTTAGTTCTTTATTTTTCCACCCTAAAATATTTTTTAATCAAATTGTACAGATTACAGGCGATATTAAAGTTGGAAAAAGTTCTGAAATGATTCTTCTTGGTCTGATTTTGAAACATGGCAAAAACATGGCATTTGAACATCATTTTTATATCCATGTAGATGCCCATAGGAGCCAGAGTCCTACTATCATATTAATAAACTCCCAAACATACACACATAATATTCATATTGTGCAGTGAATGGGGCTGGTTACTGCAATGCTGTTTCCATTTCCTTCAATGGTCAGATTCCTGAAGGCTGGTAGGCAGAGATGTGGGGTGTTGTAAAGTGTCAGACAGCCCCTTTAAGGGTTTAATTAATAATATTATTCTTACCACAGATTCTGGATTATCCATTCTTATGGCTCTAAGTTGTGGCTCCGAATTTGTGCTGAACCATGCACATCTCTTCTATAACTGATATGATTACATGGCGCAATAATGCTAGGGTTAATTTCTTTTAAGGTAGTGACAAGGAGAAGGTGCAGCACAGGAGGAAAGTGATTATACCATCAAATTCAATCAGCTGGATTATCCGTCTCCACTATCCCTGACCTTGATTCTGTTTTCCAAGGCATGAATAACCTCCCCTTAAAACGCAATGATGGGTCCTTATGGAGCACATCACATCTTTCTTTCTGTCTAAAGATGTAAGAGGTCTTTTTGAAAAAAAAAAAAAAAAAGAAAAAGAAAATGAAATGAAGGCCAGCAAAATAGTTTTATTCAGATGAAGAGTTTCTGTGAATGTCTAATAGATCTCAATGTATAGAAAGGTCCTCCTAACTCTTAACCTGCCAGATTGATCCGATACTTTATAGACTTTTTACACTGAAGAACCTACAAAAGAACTGTGGATAACAACATTCTTGCTCTAATGAACGTACAGAATGCAAGAATGAAAATACATGAAGTGACGATGATTTCTCCAATGCACTGTGCTTTATGACTGTTTGCGAGTAGACACTTAAAGGCGATGTCTCACCTCAGCAAGTAGCATTTATAATGTAGAGAAAGTTAATACAAGACACTTACTAATGTATTGTGATTGTCCATATTGCTTCCTTTGCTGGCTGAATTAATTTTTCGCTTGCATTATACACTGCTCGTTTTCTTGCTTACAACCACCCTGCAATCCATCAGTGGTGGTCGTGCTTGCACAATATAGAAAAAAACGCCAGCCTTTTTCGTGGCCAGGACCATGGGAGCGCACATAGGCTAATGCTTTTTCCTATAGTGTGCAAGCACGACCACCACAGATGGATTGCAGGTTGGTCGTAACTATGGAATCAAGCAGTGTATAATGTGATGGAAAAATGAATCCAGCCAGCAAAGGAAGCAATATGGACAATCACTCTACATTAGTAAGAGCCTTGTATTAACTTCCTCTACATAATAAATACTATTTGCTGAAGTGAGACAACCCTTTTAAAAATGTTCTCATATCACTTATTATTACAATAACAGAATTCAGGTCCCATTTTGGAGAATTTCGAGAGCCTCAAGTCAGGAGTGAGCATCCTTCAGCACTCTATTCCATCGATAATTCTTTGTGTTACACACTGTTTAAAAAGTTGCAAAAAAGGGGTCATGCAACAATTTTACGGCAAAAGGAGGCGTTAATTAATCCCATTAACTCTTCTAATACAGAACAGAAGAGAGATATAAAGCACATTGGCACTAATTCACACCCACGAGTAACTGAGGCCAGGACACACAGAACAGTGGCAACATGAACCGCCATAGAAACAATGGCCCAAATCCAAACCCACAAGAAGCCAACTCATGCGCCAATGTAACAGCTATATCTCTAGGGGGTATTCAGATTGTCTTCAGTACAATGTATGATTATAATCGTGGGGGTGATTTATTTGTGTAGATGTACTCGTCTTAAAGAGCAAACTTTTAGGAAACTTTTTATGAAAGTTTTTAGCAGAGCGGAGTGGGCACAGGCAGGATCAACGGTGAATGCTCCCGCCTGTACACTGCTTGCTGTTCTTGTGCAGTCCCTACCCAGCTGGCAAGTCAGCGATGTGCGAATGAGAATAGTGAATAGAAAGTGCATAGGCACACAGGGCTTTGAGTGTTTATTTTTTAGTACAACAGAAAAATCAGCTAATAAAGTATTTTAGAAAAATGTTTTTTGGCTATTTAGAACATTTTTAAAAAAAAGTTTCATAAAAGTTAGGTTACTGTTTAAGAAGACTAAAAACCACTGAATTTAGAACAATAGAAACACAGCAAGAGTGCTCTTGAAAATAAAATTTTACTTTGTTCTCAGTTTTGCTACTTTTCAACACCTATCAGAGGCCGGCTCAGTGACGTCAACGCGCCGCCTGAGCCGAACAGCACGGGACACAGGCCGGAAGAGGCCTGCATCGCTGACAGGCTTATGGAGGTAAGTATAACGTTTTTTTTATTAACACCACACTGTTGCCCAGTATGGAGGCAGCTACCAGGGGGCATTATACTGGCACACATGGGGGGAAAGGCGCACTATGGAGGCATCTATTAGGGAGCATTTTAATGGCACACATGGGGGAAAGAAGCACTTTGGGGGCATTATACTGGCACAAACGGGTTTAAAGGAGCACTATGGAGGAATCTACAAGGTGGCATTATATACTGGCACACATGGGGGGAGAGGAGCACTATGGGGGCATTATACTGGCACACATGGTGGAAAGGAGCACTATGGCGGCATCTACGAGGGGGCATTATATACTGGCACAGATGGGTGAAGCACTATGGGGTCATCTACAAGGGGGCATTATATATTGGCACACATGGGGGAGAGGAGCACTATGGGGGCATCAACAAGGGGCATTATATACTGGCACAGATGGGAAGGCACTATGGGGCATCTACAAGGGGGAATTATATACTGGCACACATGGGGGAGAGGAGCACTATGGGGCATCGACAAGGGGGCATTATATACTGGCACACATGGGGGAGAGGAGCGCTATGGGGGCATCTACAAGGGGGCATTATATACTGGCACACATGGGGGAGAGGAGCACTATGAGGGCAACTACTGGGGCCCTATATATTGGCATTATATACTGTCACATGGGGGGCACTATAGAGAAGTAGGGGAGAGGAGCACTATGGGGGCGTCTACTGGAGGGCATTATATAGGGGCATTTTATACTGGCACAAACTATATGTGCAATGTGGGGGTGGTGATGAGTACTATAGGGGCATTTTATACTTGCACACATTATGGGGACACTGGGGGAGGGGGGAGAGGAGCATTATAGGGGCATTTTATACTGGTACATTATGTCAGGCACCATGGGAAAGGCAGGAGCACTATGGGGGCATCTACTGGGGGCACTATATAGGAGTATTCTTTACTGGTGCAAATTGTGGGGCACTATGGGGACCTTAACTTAACTGGGGGCACTAAGAGGATTTTTTGGGCACACAATAGGGGCATTGGCACATATTATGAGGGCACTATAGGGACATTGGCTCCACTGGGGGCACTAAGAGGAGGTATTTTTTACTGCCACACAACAGGGCGTTTGTTGTATCATTATTTTTGGGGGACATTATGTTTACACTATTAGTGTCAGGTACACAGTTTCCTGGGTGCAGTTATTTTAGGACACTCTGTGCCAATAATTATTGAAGGGGGTGCTATCTGTGTGGTAATAGTATTTTCAGGGGGACTGTTTCTGCAGTATAGTGTTGGGGAGCACAGCGTCTCAGTATTGGGGGTGGCAGGATGGGGTGTTCAGAAGGTGAGAGGATGATGGAAAAGTAGGAAACTAAGATGTCTGTCTGTGAAACTCCGCAGAGAGAAGAGAGGGCTGAAAGAAATCATCATGGCGGTCTGGTCTGAAAGGAGAAGATGAGGAAAGAGAACGTCTACATCTAAGAAGACGTCACTGAGAACAGCCTGCTGGAATGCACTGACTCCGGCACTGCTGGATGCAGAATTCCTGGTGGTCCCATTAACTATAATGGGGTGCAGCAGAGATCCGGCCACATTCAGGCAAAAATGCTGAGAATCAGCGGGACACAAACTGCTGCATGCTGTGGTTTGGGCCCAGCTGGATCGTAGTGCTTCAGGTGTGAAAGTAGCCTCACCCTATGTTTTGTATTGCTGTATGTAATGTTAGGAGGGAATAGGTTAAGTTGAGTATTTGGCATGGGGGTGGGGGGCCCAGGCACAATCTTTGCACAGGGGCCCTCTGCTGTCTGTGCCTGCCCCTAGCCCAACATATGCTGCACAAGATGAATGAGGGCCCTGCTTGCAGGAGCTTACAATCTATGAGGGGACAGGTTATCAGAAGATTTTCAACAGATTATTCAGGGGGCGTAAGGTGGAAAGGAAAGGGGTGTTGAGGAGCGAAGGAGTTAAATGAGCTAAAAGTACAGAACAAGCAAAAATGAACTCTTTGTCCTTTAGCTTGTGGAATATAAATCAGACAGGAAATAATTAGGTCATGTTGGAACATGGAACGCCTGAAGATCCCAAATCAAGCACTGGAGTTCCACCTGGAAATGCACTTGATTCTACATTGCCCATTGGAAGCATTCATGTAATTATGTATAACATTACATATATGTGATGGCAAAATGTTAATAATCTTTTCCTAAACCTCAACAAATTGTTTTGCTGCTTTTTCTTTACAGTGTGAGGGTGAAGCTTTGTTCTGAGTGCATGGAGGTTCTTTGATGCTGTGTTCATTGGATGCTTGTATCTTTGGCTGTGTACCTTCTAGTCTTAAAGGATAGGTCATCAATATCAGATCGGTGTGGGTCTGACTCTCAAAACTCCCACCGATCAGATGTTCTATGAGTGCTGCCTTCTCTGCTCTGTTTACCTGCTCGCCACAGTCATTGCAGTGGTGAACATGTGTAATTACAAGTATGGCGTCACCATTCACTTCTATGGGATGGGACGACACTTCACTTGAAGGTTCACTTGAACAACAGAGCCCGTATGTCGTCCGTATCCATATGTCTGTTCCATGGATCTGCAAAAATATAGAACATGTCTGATTCTTCTTCACATTATGGCTGTTCTATTACAGGCCGGATGTTCTGTTCCGCAAAATGTGGATAGCACACAGCTAGTATCTGTGCTTTTCAGATCTTCAATTGCAGACCACAGAACAGGCTACAGTCGTGTGCATGAGCCCTGAAAGTGAGTATATTAAGTATCTGCAATAACTCAGGTTAATAAGAAATGGAAATAATATATATATATATATATCTACTACAACTACTCTGTAATAACTGAATAAAAGTCTGGTAAAAGGAATTTCTTAAGTTGTAACATGAAGAAACTGTCCAGAAAATATTCTGCTAATAAAAGTGAGAAATCCTGGACTTGGCTCACTATTTAGCAGGAGGCTGCTGCCCTCAAGTGGAACATTTAGAAATTAGCCAAGGCCAGATGGGGATCTCGCTTCATATTGGGCAGGTGTGTAGGGAAGGTGGTAGTAGAAGGGGGCGGGGGAGTGGGAAAGAGGAGAGAAAATAAAAGAAACTGGTAGAAAAAGAACAAGAAAGAGCAGTATTACAATGCAGTAACTGTCTTCTGATATACAGCATGTATAGTATAGAGTTCTCAGAAGTTTAGGAATGCCGACTCTATGGATGTCATATATATATATATATATATATATATATATATATATATATAATATATATAGATATATATATATATATATATATATATAGATGTATAGGATGTTTTAAGATCATATATATATATCATAACCAATACTACATGTTCCTTCAACATACTGTACAGTACAAAAGTTTTGAAAGCCTTCAAGAGGACTTCATATGCTAAAATAAATAATTGTATGCCCCATAATATGACAACCCTGGAACATCTTTTCTTAGATTGCTGTGAGGACCCATCCTCTATTATACAAACTAGAAATTTAGTAATAGGTTGGGGGTGACTACATACTGCCATTTGTAGTTTTGCTGCAGTAGTTATCACTGCAAAACTGATAGCAGTCTCTTAATTCTGCTTCTCAGAAAACATTGCAGAAACTGCCCTCTCACACTGTATTTCCCTATACAGGGGAATATCTCAGAACAGGTAAGGGACTCTCAGGATAGCTTCCAAAATTCAGGACTGTGCTGCTGGATCTAGGAGACTTGGGAAGTCTTGGTTTGTCTCGTAAGCTTTAGTCATATATTTAGTCAATATCAAAGGTGCAGGAATGTTCGACCCCAGTAAGGTCTTCTCTTGAGGGAAAACATGCTCCAAACATGAATTCACTCATAATCGTAATGTATTGTCACTTATTGGGGTTTTGAAAGAATTTCATATTGATGGCCTATCCTCAGGATCGGTGATCAATATGAGATCGATGCAGGTCCACCTCCCCGACTTGAGGAGGCCGTGGCACGCCGGTGAGAGCCAAGGCCTTCTCGCAGCTTACCCAGCACAGCTCCATCCATTGGATAGTGGCTGTGCTTGGTTTTGCAGCTCAGCCTTTTCACTTCAATGAGACTGAGCTGTACCTAAGCTATATGTCTAATGAATGCGACTGCGGCCTCTTCGTACAGCTGAAGATGCCTCGAGTTGGACCCCACCAGTCTGATACTGATGACCTATCCTGAGGACAGACCATCAGTTTTAAACACTCGGACATCTCCTTTAAGCAATAACATTTCTCCAGCTCACTTCCTGAACTGTAAATATTTGTATTCAGCCTAATTATAAAGTACATATAAATAGTGACATATCAAAAATTTTGGGACAAAGAGCTCAGCTAAGCATTTGGCCCCTTCGTTTTATTGAGAGGTGGGGGTCTTGACACCAGGACCCCCTTAGATCAAAACTTCTGATGTATCACTATGACATGTCAAAATTTTACAGATTTTTCTTTTTTTATGTAATAGGTAGCCTTTAACTTCTATGTAGTTTGAAATTTCCTCATATGGGAATCGACCATACCAATTACAACAGGTTGTGAAGAATCAGGGTTCTTGTGTACTTTTTTTTAAATAGTATAGAAAAATATAACCTATAAAATAGGAGAATGATATATCAAAAAGTATTTACATTTCATACAAAATATGGATTCTTTACAATCACTTCAATGTCTGTCCAAAAAGCTTCTGAGCAAAATAAGAATGTAAGGACTCGTTGAACAAGTTGTTGTCTTGATTGGGATCCGTTTTGACAAGATATAATTCTTGTGCATGAATGTCCGTAATGTTAGCTTCAAAAGTCACAGGGTTGTATCCAACCCATAGGGTAAATCTGTAGGTACTTGTTCTCATGGAGTATCCCATAATTCTGATGTCTTTCAGATCGGGTAAGTCTGAGTTCCACTCGGGAGTATCAGAAGGTCGGGGATAAGAGCTGTAAGCTATACTTTCTGCATTTTTCTTCCTAGCCGTATCAAAATATGGAAGAAGACTTCGACCTTCAGTGCATAACTCAACATGAAATGAAGGGACGGGACAGTCTGGTAGGAGAGGAAGTCGAGCAAGTTCAGCAATGGTTGAGTAGAGAGAAACTAATTCAACAGGCTCTTCCTCAATTTTACCTAAAAAGACCAAGAACGACATCAGTGAGGCAGAGATCTTTAAGAGTGGCCTAAAAATATTAACACAACTTTGACAACCAAATTTAAAGGGATATAAGGCTTCACTGACATGATGTAAGATTTAAGTAAAGATCAGGATTAAATCCTGTAAAAGAGAAGCATGGAATATTCAATGCTTCTGTCTAACTGGGTCCAAATGGCCCCTGTGACAGTGTATAAGGCTCTCACATGAACCCTGTATACAACCTTGCACTGCCTCAAGTTGTCACCTGGTGCAACCCTCTTCCATAAAAATCAGATGTCCTAGTTGGGACCTGCCCATTCTAAGAAGAAGCCAGTCCTGAACCCGATTTTCAAGTCTCAAAAATAAAAACATATGCTAAAATAAAATATAATATAGCTAAAATCACAGGAGACTTTATTAAGACTGGAGTTTATCATGCCAGTCTTTATAAGGAAAGACAATGGGGTAGGTGCCAGCCTTTTGAAAATTTGGGCATATTCTTGGGAGGTGCTCGTGCCAGAAAATTAAATCTATGTACACTGACAAGCATAAGGGTAACAATTTTTTGAACTTTTGACTTTCAGGCTCCATATCTCACCATCCACTACAGCTTTGAACATGACACTAACATAATTTTATAGATGATCATCTTGGCTATCTCATACCTAAATTGGACTTGCAGCTATTTAGCATATGATTAGTTATGCAGATTCTTGTCATGCAACTGAATTGTTACTGTTTTGCTCCTAAAATTAAAAATTACAATTTTATTATTTTGTAAATCCACCTTTGGTTTTCAACACTGCCTGAATCCTTCTGGGCATCAGATTCAAGCATGTATACACCGAAATCTGTTCCCAGGTCTCTTCCACACATTCCCAATGTTGATGCATACTGGTAGACCCACTTGGGTAAGAATACAGCTTTTCCTTCAACTCACAAGTGTTCGATTGGGTTGAGGTCTGGGGACTGTGGAGGCCAATCCAGCACCTCTACTTCATTGTCATTGAACCATTTCTTCACCAATCTCGAAGTATGCTTTAGGTCATTGTCCTCCTCGAACACTATGTCGTTCTTTTCATACCCATAGTACTCCAGTATGCGAAGTAACTTGTCTTGTAGGATATTCACATATAGCCCAGCATTGAGACCACCATTGATCCTGGTCAAGTATCCAATGCCTTTTGCTGTGAAACAACCCCACATCATCTGGCTTCCTCCACCGAACTTCACAGTTCCTTCAGTTTCTTAATCAGTTAGCCCCCTTTTCCCTTGTTTCTTCCAGACCTATTTGCAGTCTTCAGAGCCCAGTCTATTGACGGTCAGATCATCGCTCCAAATCACCTGTTTCCAATCTTCTACTCTACACTGGTCATACTTTTTTTCAAACTCGAGCCAACGCTTCTTATGATGATATTACAGTCAAGGCTTCTTCACCTTTTTCAGGCCACCATTCCAGACTTGTGTAATGCACGTCGCATGGTGCTTGAATGGATATCTGTGATCTCACTATTATGAAGCATTGTTGACTCCGATATTTTGCCTAGACGTCCACCTCTTGGCTTTGGAATGGATGGACGGACATCATTTTGTATTCTTCAAAATGTCATGGCACTCACATGATGCAGTTTGGAAATTTTCTTGGCCGAGATATGGCTATCGATGAGCTGGAAGATGCTGTTTCTCTTTTCTTGGGAAATCTTCTTCATGGCTGCTCCTAGATTGGAACCAGTGACCTTTTGCTTGGGAATTAATCTAATAACACATGAGCTATTAGGGAATGTGAAAACAGGTTGTAATTTGTAGTATATAAGAAGAAAAAGATTGCTCCACCACCAGGAGCAAAACAATAACAATGCAGTTACATGACAAGAATCTGCACAACTAATCATATGCTAAATATCTGCAAGTCCAATTTATGTATGAGATAGCCAAGATGATCGTTTATAAAATGATGGTAGACTCAAGTTCGAAGCTGTAGTGCATGGTGAGATATGGAGCCTGAAAGTCAAAAGTTCAAAACATTGTTACCCTTTTGCTCGTCAGTGCAAATAAGTATCTGGTGTAGGTTTCAGGATTTTTGGCACACATATTGGTATATGTGTCAGGTCTAAAAGTCCTGCCTGTGGCCCAAAACTCTCTTTTTCCCACTCACTTTTTTAAAAAGAGGATGATACAATACCTGGACGTTTCCTCATGGGTTCAATATTAAAGGGATCTATATAGCTAAAGATGCTTTGATGAGTCTGTTTTTTGGCCGTCATCCCTGGTACATAAAACATCAATGGCACACGAGTAGCCACATCGAAATTGCTGTACTTGGCCCATTCACCATGTTCTCCTAAAGACCACCCTGGAAAAACACAGACACAATACTTACAGTAAGGAACAAAGATTTAAAAGCTAATAGCGACCTCATATCTCCCCACTGTCATTACCATGATCAGAAGCAAAGGCTATAATGGTGTCATCTGCCAGTCCTAGATTCTCCACTGCACTTAACAACTGGCCAACTTGACTGTCCAAGTAGGAAATGGAGGCATAATAACTCTGACGAATTAAACGCTGCAATAAAGAAAAAATGTATTAAAAATTACTAACTTGTTCTCATATCCATCTGAGGTGGGGATGCCAACAGAATTACAATGGAAGTTCATTCATATACATTAAGATGACCACTTTTCTAAGTTGCATCTACTGTATATGCTTTCTTTAGGTTTAGTACTCCTTTAAGTTACTCAAAGGTCATATATAATTAACAGGGGTCACATGCAGCATGAAATCCCAAAAGGCTCCCTGGTTACAGCTATGTTATTTTCTGAAACATTGCATCACAAAATAGGAACTCAAAGGATCATCCTACGTGTCTAACACATACAAATACTGGAACAAATTGCTCTGGTGTTAAATAAACTTAAGTTTATTTCCTTTTTCTTGTAAAATAATCCAAAGACCAGCATAGGAAAGGGAGGGTCAGGTCTAATGTGTTGGGTCGCCCTTTTGAGGGAGGTAGCCCAGCTTTCTATTAGGCCACATGTACACAACTGTATGTATTTTGTGGTCCGCAAAGCACAGATCCACAAAATACAGATACCAGCCGTATGAATGCTGCAACTTCTTTGTAGAAGTTGTCCGCAAAATGGACAAGAATAGGACACGTTCTATAATTTATGGAATGACCACATGGATGACATGTTTCAGACCCTTTGAAATGAATGCGTTCGTGTGTGATCCGCAAAAAAATGCATATCAGACGCAGACCAAAAATACTGCCATGTGCATGATGCCTAAGGCTTGTTTTCTACATCTATACTTCAGAAAATCACTTAAATTTAGGAAATAAATGACTTAAGGAAATACCCTTGTAACGGTTAATGGTGCCTGTGTCTGCAGTTGTTAATTTACATTGTCTTCTTCAATCCAGGTTTCTGCAGTGTAATATTTTCCTAAGGTCTACCTGGAAGTGTAGAGGAACGGGGCCATATGGAAAGCTGATGTTCAATGCCTGAACGTCCTCTCGCTTACGAATGTCTGTCCAAGGGTTATAAGCAACAGAAGGAAGATTCTTAGGTATGTCAGGGTCAGGAGCCAAGGAAATATTTTCAATGGGGTATAGCTTAAGGAACTCCTAAAATAAGATATACAAACAGAAATGTCATATGCCAAAAAGTATATTTACAGTTGACCTGACCTAAGACATGGCAAGTCCTAGAACAGCAATGGTGCATCTTATACTCACACAACATAAAGTTCATGCCTGTGCACAAGTAAAACAGTTATAACTATATAAACAAAGTGTAAAAATGTTATACTTCCTAAAATTTTGAATAAATAAGTCAAAAGGTGAGAACCACTGTTACCTTTGGAAATCTGAATGGAATATGAGGCTTATGATACCCAACTGCCAGGAAAAAAGAAGAATTCTGCTGATTGACGTTTTTTAAGAGTCTTATGGCTTCTTCTGTGCTTTGTATATCTGGTAATGTTCCCTCTGGCACTTCTGAAACATCTACTGGACAAACCAAGTTGGCATGAAGCTGTCCATCTTTACCTTTGCAGGTCTAAAAAGAGCATACAAATCACATAGTTACAACCTCTACACCTCCAGCTCTTGACTCCATAAGCTCCATTCAGGGTGGTTCTGTGGGAGCTCCTGCTCTGGACCTCTGGCATACCTTGGGTTAGATTTAGTGTCTACCAATGTCTGAGCTGAGAGAAGGCTGCAGTGCTACTGTGAGCACTGGTGCCTTCTCAAACAGCTGATTGGCAGGGGTCTCGGATGTTGGACTCCCACCGATCAGATACTGATGAGCAATGCAGAGGATAGGTCATTAGAATCAAAGTCTTGTAAGACACTTTTAAGGATCAAAAATAGCTTGTGATTCTGGAAGTGCAACATCAGGGGAGTGGGAGTCACATTGTCAGAGTCATGGACTTGTGGATCCTAAGAGTGTGCCCTAAACACAGGATAAACATGCATACCTTTACATTCTCATACTTCTCTGAAGATGGGTGGTAAGGCCTAATAGACCAACTGTATGGATAGTCATCACTCCGATTAGATGAAATGCCTAATAAAGATAAGAAGGCAACAGGTACCACATCACAGTATTACATGATCATAACTTTAGATGAGCAAAGTTTTGAAAAAATTGATTCGGCATCTTCGCAGGAGTCAGCCAAGAAATTTGATTTGTTGCAAATTAATTCGTCATGAATCGCTATAAATCATGTATATCAAGGACACTCTTCCTTAGGGTATGGCTACACAGAGGGCCATGCTGAGGGAAGGTTGAGGCCCAGCTGCGGTGAAGAACTGCGCGGCCAATTAGCCCACAGCTGCCTTTCATTTAATTATGAAGACTGCACTGTATAGTCAGTTTTTATTGTTACTGGCTTCGGGATGTTATTGTTAATGGCTGCGTGAAAGCTTTAAACAGGGGCTGTTGCTGGAATGGGGTTTGGCTGGTGTGACAACTCGGGGGTCACTTAGCTCTCCAGGATCGCCGTCTTCTCACCTTAGACGGTTGGCACACCTCAAGAGGCCACTCCAACACTGCAGATTCAGGTGTAAAACTGGTCATAACCAGCTTTTATTGTCACTTTTACAGCAATCCAAACAACTGATAAACATAAACCCTAGGCCATCTAGCCACTGACTACACAATATTGTCCCTCTCTATTGGGATCTGGGTCTACCACCCAGCTCCCCAAAACACACCACAGTGCTTACCCCACACAGGGTTAAGAGGGTCCTGGCTCCCACAGGCCTTCTTGCAGCCTGTTCCTTCCGAAGACTGGGAGCCCTGATTGAAGAGCCCAGCCCACCTTTACCTGAGCTCCTCAGCTGGCTGCTAATTACCTCTCATTAACAGCCAGGCTGATACACACACTGAGAAAAAAAACACAATTTTCCTCTGGGTGAGATACACCATTTTATGGTCCTCATATGGCCCTCTGGCAGCTGCACTGGCACACTGGTTAAGGGGGGCACAATATGAAATTTATTGCTGTTCTGGCCTGAAATCTCCTGCAGGTTATTTAACAGTAAACACAGAATATAAATCAGCTCTGTCATAACCACTTCTCCAATCCCAGCGTTCTCTTGCCCTACAGGTGGGAGCCCTAAGGGGTGCAGACTGGATGGTATTGGTTAGTACGCTTGAGGGTTTTATAGGGCTATCACAGGGGATGGCTATATGCGGATTGGCTGACTGTGCGGCATTATGGGTGATCTTGCGTTCCTGGGCTCCTTACTTTCACTTAACACATACAGCTGCCATTTTAGGTAAAAACTGATTTGTTACCATGAAGCATGAGGAAATTCGGATTTGTTACGAAGTTTTTCTAAACTTTGGACCAAATTCTGCCTCAAATGGTTTGCTTTGCTCAACACAAACCATAACATGAGACTTCCATAAGTCACCAAACACAACTAAGAACTCCAAAGTTCCTAATACATATTCCATGGCTTCCTTGTTCGTCCACCACAAAACCATACATGGTTGGCTTACTGCAGTCTACATTCTTATAGATTAGTATATATAGAACTGGCCTGCTGGTAAGATCCAAGCAAATGTTGTTTAACTGCACAGTGCCTGTGCATTGTACAAATAATTTCTCACAGCTGTCCTGCTTGTAGAGTAATTGTATTAAAAATAATATATAATTCAGGGAATAACTAATAATGAGTTCCTCTAATATTTTATCTGAACTCAAGTCTGCAAGAAACCTCAACAGGTCATGTTCTGCAAGCAGAGGTACTGTGTAGCCAGCCAGAGGGTTTTAGTATACAGAGCTTCAATACAGTAGCTGTTTCCCGAACGTTTTCTCCTCATTCCCCCATTTTGGTTTGGATTAGTGTGCATGTGGTTTCAGGGTTGGATTGAGGTTCCTTGGGCCCACCAGAGGGCCCATGTCATCAATAAAATCTAATAAGTTTTGATTTAAAAAAATAGGCCTCAAGTGGTAATTTATTGTCTCCAAAGGCAGCTCCAAATATTCTTTTCTTTGGGGACCTCTATGGTATCAGACCCTGGGCCCACCAGAGGATACTTTGGTACTCTAGTTGGCCAGTCCGACACTGTCAGGACCTCCTGGACCGTTGGGACCAACTATGGTATCAGAGTCTGGGCCTACAGGAGGATCCTCTGGTACTCTGGTGGGCCAGTCCGATGCTGTGTGTTTTCAATGGGGAGATAGGAGACAGCTTCTGCCAGACACTTCTTATCTTCCAGGAGAACTAAAGGATTGGAAGTTGAAATTCAACGCATCCGATCCTTCTCTCACCTGACATCATGTGTCAGCGAAGAGTCACAGACTAGTGGCTGGTCCCTCTGAAAACAGCAGGCTTGGACATCATTAATTTAGTGTTTTTGGAGGCTTTAAAAGTAGTGGTCATAATGAGACAACTACTGGAAGCCATTGAGCAGCTTCCCCTTGTTGGTCACCTGAGGAGGACCATGTGGTTGGTATTGCCAATGCTTACATATACATGACGAGTGCTAAAATTCGAACTATGAGATCTCGGGGGTGTTGATTCACAGACAGCGTGCCTTGGGGAAGCATTGCATTATTTAAATAATAGTAGTTTGTATTTTTTACCTGGGTGGAAAACCTTCCCGACAGACATAGTCACATAACCATGTTCTTTAAAATACTGTGGTAGGGTGGAATAGTTCCCGGCATGCTCCCTCCAGTAAGAGTTAAAGTCAAACAGTCTGGTGGTATGAGGTCTTCGTCCCGTTAAGAAGGACACTCTGCTGGGGGCACACACGGCTTGCTGTAGTAGAAAAAAAGACAATAACTATAAAGACTGCAAGCTCCATACCACTACAGTTAAATCATATCATCACAAACCCGTTATATGTTGTGCTGGTCAGAATGTAATGAGCTGACCACTGCTGTTCTACTAGAACTTAATGGGGCATTCTAGCCATGAAGGTTTATCTACAATAACAGTCTAAGCAATATAAGACATTTTTGCAATGTACTGTACATTATTTCAATACAGTTTTATAAGCAGCTTGAGAAATACATACATAGCAAAACTAGCCTGTGATGACCTTGTTTCTTACCTCCTGCGCATGACTATGACCTGTAGACATATTTAAAAACCTGGCCAAACATGCACAGTCATAATTCAATGGTTTTAATGATTCCTGTTTAATTCCCACAAAAAATACTTATTATCGTTCTCTAGATATCAGGGGTCTCAGTGGTCATACATCCCCGCTATCCCTGATGAAGTATCCCTAAGTCCCCCACATGCTCACTACCATTCCACAACAGAGGGGACTCAAGCATTCTTTGTTCTCAAGGTTGAGGGGCTTCCAGCAGTTGGACACCTTGTGGTCTGATATTTATCACTAGTGATGAGTGAATCTAAGTCCACAAAGTGGATTTTGTTCCGAATTTCAGGATAAACTTGATTCGCCACAAAGCCAAATTTCCTCGTGCTTTGCGGTAGCGAATTGATTCCACCTAAAACAGTGTAAAAAACAAAAATAATAATACTTACCTGATCCATTTGCTCTAGCTTGAAGATCTCGGCCGAAATCTCATGCACGGTGATGTATGACGCAACACGCCGGCCGGCATGATGACATCTTCTCGGCAGTGTGAGATTTCACGCCAGACCTTCAAGCAAGATGGCAGTGGCCGGTCAATCGCGAGAAAATGGATCAGAGTAAGTTTTTTTTTTTTAAATGTTACACTGGTTATTCCTATCAAATGCCATGATCAGCTATGAACGCAGCATCTGAGGGGTACAATGATGGGGACTGTGCAATCGCCGCTCTTTGTCATTGCATCCATTACTTACAAAGAAATGCGCTTCGTGAAGAAGTTATTCGGCACAAAGCTGATTTTTTTGTAAAATTTGGTGAAGCAGCCGAATCCAATTTTACAAAACTTCACTGATCTCTATTTATCACCTATCTTTGGAAAGATAATATATCATTTTTGTGGGACAAACCCTTTAATGGTTATTCTAGTTTTGCTATTTTCAGCTTCAATTGACAGGAAACAACACATTTTCACTTACTAGTAGTGATTATCTGTCATTTTCCTGCACTTCATCGCGATATGTGACATTTTCTGCTATGTTCAGGGGTAGATTGGTCATAGACCTTACAGGGAAATTTCCCAGTGGGCCGATGCCCAGGGAGGGGGGCTGCTAATAAACTCAGCGGTAATTAACACTGTGAGAAGCAGGTACTCATGTACCCAGGCAGTGACTGCACACACCCTCCTAAATTCAACTGCTGTGGCCCGCACCTCACCTACTAAGTGGAAAATGGAGCCATTGGCCAAAACAGAGCAGTTTTTGGGGCAATATATTTTGCAGCTCTATGCTATATGATTCTGCAGTAGTAGGACAATATCTTTTGCTATGGTATTACTCACCCCGCCTTCTTGTGTTACCCCGCCTTCTGTCAATTTGGACCCCCCTACAACATGGGGCCACCTTTAGGTTTTTTTTCCAGGGCCACTTTAAATTCCCAGGCCGTCCTTGGCTATGCTGGTTCCCTGTCCTGATGACATCACATCAACATATAAGGTGTGGCAAGGCTTGTAAGGGTCGACCCTGTCGACACAATGACCTTGCCTCTGAGAGCAGTGCTCTGCTCATTCTCCTGGACCTTGCCCTGTAGGCTGAGGTTTTTCCAGCAGGGCTTCATGTAGGCTTGGGTCTGTGATGTTCGAGCTGGGAGGGGATGGACAGTGATTGTCTGCAGCGGTCACTTGCTGTATGCCTGCACATCTCGGCCACAGTCTGTATACAAGCATCGCTGATTGACACAAGAGATTCTATAATTGACCACTTACCTGGGCGTATGCATTTGTAAACACAACACTTTTAGATGCCAGCTGATCAATGTTCGGAGACTTTACAATATTGTCACCGTAACAGCCAAGGCTTGTCCGGAGGTCATCGACAATTATGAGGAGGACGTTCATACCAGTCACATCACCTAAAGTGGACAATTAATCATCACTCACAGCAAATGGCTACAAAAAGAGAGACAGTACAACTGTGCGCCCCCCTGTCTGGAGCAGACTACACAATATATGATTTTTCATACAGTGGCAGAAACTCTTACATAGCCGTCATCGGCTGACACCTATTCCCACTCATGCTCCTCAGCCAACTGCGCATGCGCTCTCAAAAAGGTAGACTGGAATAACATGCTGGGAGTAGTTTATTTCCCTTGAGAAAGGAAAGTTTGAATCCAACATGCCTGACCCTTCTTATCCCCATTGTTGGGGTGAGGGTTAGGACACATTAGATAGTCGGCCAGTTCTCCCGAAACCTGGACGACAATTATCTAATGTGTCTGGCCACCCTTTGTAAGATGGTGTAACATATCAAGCCTGTATATGGCAGTGCTGGAGGTTGTTACATGTAGTGACCAACATTCCAAGATCTTTACTTTACATTGAGATGTTCCACAAATGTTTTTTCTTTCCGGTATAACTGTTATTGTTTGTTGTCTTTCGTCTTAAAGGACTGATAATTTGATATCGGTGAAGTGTTTACTATGCCTGTTAGATAAAGGCGTGCACCATTTGTCAAATTAAAAGAGGTTCTCTGGAATTTACATATTAAAGATCTATTCTCAGGATAGGTCATCAGTATGAGATCAGTGGGTTCCAACTCCTCAGCTGTACGAAGAGGCCGCAGCACTCCGTGATGTCACATAGCCTAGGCACAACTCAGTCCCATTCAACGGACCACAAAACATGTTTGTGTGAATGCACCCTAATAAATGTGACTGGTGCTTCACAAGACCTCATGTACAAGCAGCAAAGAAGCAGTGCAGAATTCAAGGGGTTTCCAGGAGTTCAAAAAATTAAAGTTGTTTTCCCAAATGGTGAATACTTTCGTGTTAAAAAATACAAAAATATTATGGAAGTGATACCTTCATTGGCCATTTGTAAATTTGCCTAAAGAAGGAACCTTTGTTCACTGAAATCTTGCAGTATGATTTTTGCTGGTTAACCAATAAAGGTATCAGTCCCATAATAATTTTCTATTTATTAACACAAAAGTATTCAACATCACTCAGTTTTTTTCTGGCTAAAGGGCCCGAACGTTCATAGTAATGCTCGTTAGTGATGATGGTGCAGTGTAAATGCTCTTTCATCGGGTAATCCGATCAGTTGTGCCAAAACAAAAGTGATCATTTACTGGCAGCGGACCGTGCTCTGTAAATAGGATCTGCTTCTGGCAAACGAGTCCTTATGGGGAAGAGTGATGGCATTAGCGATCCCCCTCCCCATACTGTGGAGGAGATCGCTACATGTAAATGCACCACTCTCCTCCACTAGCGATCAGCAGATGGCCTGAAAAGAACGCTTCCTTCTCAACAATCTGCTGTAATATTGTTCCGTGTAAAGGTACCATAACACAGTACTACACAATTCTTGCTAAATATTTTCCCAAAATACAATAGGTGGAGGTCAGACTCCTGAGACCTCCACAGATCACGAGCATGGAGGTCCCGTGTCTGTCCCCATATAAATAATGTGGAAGTTCAAGCATGTGTCCTGCCAATCTATTCACTCTGTATAAAGTATATGGAAGTGAATGGGATGGGTTGGTTGTAAGTACAGCTGCTCACTGCTGTGGCTGCAAGGTCGAGCAGGTAAACAATGAAGAGAAGGCAGAGCTTGTACGAACACTGCTTTCTCTTCAAACAGCTGATCAGCGGGAGTGCTGGGAGTTGGACCCCTGCCAATCTGATATTAATGACCTGAAAGAAATTACATAGACTATTCACATACAGGCTGTTAATATGGAAAAAGCAGGGTATGTTATAAAATACAAAAAATAACTAGTACTCACCTAGTGAATCCCCCCAGTGTCACTGCTGTGGTGGTCCCCACTAGTCTTTGTTTACTTTGCTGTAGAGATGATGTGCTGTACATCCACGTCACTGCTGCAGCCAACCATTGGCCCCACTGGTCTCCTGCCTGGGGCTGCAGACTAGCTGCAGTGGTCATGTGGATGTACAGCTGCAGTAAAGAAAACAAATACTACAGGGAACGACTAGAGCAGGGATCAGCAACCTCCAGCACTCCAGATGTTCTGAAACTACAACTCCCAGAATGCTCCATTCAGTTGTATGTGAGTTGTGAGAACAGCCGAGGATGTTTGCATGCTGGGAATTGCAGTTTCACAGCAGCTGGAGTGCCGAAAGTTGCTGATCCCTAGAGAATAAGTGCTGGAGTGACAGATGCTTAACCAGGAGATTAATGGTTAATTTTATAACATTCCCTGCTTTTTTTAATCATGGACAACCCCTTAAAGAGCATGCTGTAGATTTTTTTTAGATGCGACAGATTTCACTCATTGTAATGCAAGTCTGCATGTTACACAAGGTTTTGCATATTGTATCAGCTGTATGTAAACACAGCCTAAGGGCTTATGAACACGACCGTAGCCTGCATTGCGGATCCGCAAAACACGAACACCGGCCATATGCCTTCTACATTTTGCAGAACGGACCATCCTGGCCTCTATAGAACAGTCCTATCCTAAATAAGACATGTTCTTCTTTTTACGGATACCATGGAACGGACATATGGGCAGAGGTGCACTACCAATGAGGCGATCTCCTCAGGCAGCACCAGCTAGGGACAAGAGGGGGGCAGCAGAAGGGCCATTGGCAATGAGCACTTTCATTGTGGCAAAGGGGTTAGGTTAAGAAATTGGCATTGGGGGGGTGGGGGCGCCATTTCAGTTTTCGCCTCAGGCAGCAGAAAGGCTAGGTGCACCCCTGCATCTGGGTCCACATCTTTTGCGGTCCCACTTAAGTGAATTGGTCCGCATCTGACCTACCTGCAGATAAAAACAAGGTGGTGTGCATGAAGCCTAAGTGCGTAGATATTGTCACATTCGTTCAAGTCATTGCACTGTCATGGGTTAGCTGTGATTGGCAGCCGCTGCTGTAAAGAAGCCATTCTAGGAAGTGTTTCAATGGCAATTTGCCATCGCTGTTCACCACCCATCACAGTCAAATGACTGTACCGCTTATACAGGGTGTGCGCATACAGCTTTACCATGAGCCCATAAAATTGTCTAATGACACAACTTTTAGAACATTTTAGTCAAATTGTTTCAGACGTCAATGAAATACCTGTGCCAGGCTTCTGTTGTCTTGTGGTGGCCAGTCCATCAGTGACCTGAGAGGATACAAGGAGAAGACACAGGAGTGCAGGGATGTGGTGATCTGGAGATTTCATGCTGCACTGGCCCCGTCACATCTGTGTTTTCTGCTGCTACTTCCTAGATGTGTTGTGAGAGGCGCTGTGTGATTGGGGAGGTGCTGCAGGGGGGATTGGACATTGTGTAGGACAGGAGGATTGGCTGTGCATGCCTGTGCTTCAGCAATGAAGCAAAACTCAGATTACAGGACGCCTGGAGTCCCACCGGGACTGGAGACCTAGCTGAAGCCGCTGGCTGAAATCCAGAGAGGTACATTGTAACCCACAGAACCCGACAGGATGCTGAATGTAAAATAAATAAACAAACAAGACTATTTACAAATATTGCTTTTATCTATATGTAAATATTTTTCTATCAAATCTTATTTAATACTGATATGGAACGAGTCAGGATCTGTTCAGGGAATAACTGATGGTTTCGCTCCAAGTTTTCTGTTTTTGATTTCTTTCAGTGTTTCAGTTTTTTTCGCACAGATGCAGTTTTTGATGAGTTTTTCACGTGTGTGTGAAGAAAAAACTGAACAGTTAGGGCCCTTGCAGACGAGCGTGAAACACACACGTCTCCCGAATCACGAACTTCCGGCACTGAACGGGGTTACATAGCATTATACTGATTTATGATGCTATGTAACCCTTACAGTTCTGGAATGTGTTGGATAACACGAACATAATGCTGTCTGTGATATCCAATATATTCCAGACTTCTAAGGGTTACATAGCATCATAACTCAGTATAATGCTATGTAACCCCGTTCAGTGCCAGAAGTTCAAGCCAGGGCCCGCGATGCGGGAGACGTGCGTGTCTCACGCTCGTCTGCAAGGGCCCTAAGATTCTACATCTCCTAGAAACCATCAGTGAAAAACGCATTGCACCCGGATGCCTTCCGTTTTCCATGGAAGATTTATTAATTTGTATGAAAAATGCACAATATAGAACGTGCTGCACTCATGTACACAGACCCATTGAAATGAATGGGTCAGGATTCAGTCAGGATGTTATCAGTTCAACTCACGCATCACATCCTGACAGAAAACTTGCTTGTGTGAAAGGGGCTTTGGAGTCAGAAACTGCAATGCAGGCGATTTACATAAACGATTATTCCTGTGCTATATAGTCGCAGGCACACTTTATTCAGCTGCATGTCTCTGTTTCGTTGTCGGTCGGCCACAGGTTTACTGCTTCAGTCCCTGACTTAATGGATAGTAGCATTCCTCCAATATCACTGAATGGCAAGGTGATAAAAATGTGTCAGAGAAAAAATTCCAGATATAGACGGTTCAGTAACATACTAATGTTATGGAGGTGCTCTGCCTGTTATGGGGGTACTCTGCCTCTGCTATAAGGAAACTGCCTACCTTATGGGAAGGTACTGCTATGGGAAAATTGCCTCTGTTATGGGGGTAGGCTGCCCCCACTATGGGGAAACTTGCTATGTTATAGAAGTACTTTGCCTCTGTCATGGAGGATCTCTGTTAAGGAAGAAGCTTTGTCTCCCTTACATGAGACGCTCCTCCTGTGTTATGGGGAAACTCTGCCTCTGTGAGTGGAGTGGGGGGCGTGGTCTGTATGTAGGGGCGGGGCATGTCGCACGCTGCACCTGGCAGACGACATTACCGGTGTAACCTGTCGCCCTCCTAAGGGCGGGCCCCGGTCTCTCAAATCACGTACAGGAGCCTTTCCGCCACTACTGGGAACGTTTACTGTTTTGCTTTCCTTATAAGGCTTCTTCTACCGTAGTCAATGCTATAGAGGAGCAGCAGGTGGCGCTCGTGCCTCTCTGAGAAGGGGGCAGTGCGCGGTGTGTCGGAGGATTACGGCGGCTTGCTGCAGTGGAGCTCGCAATGTCCGCTCCTTAGAGCCCGGCGCGGGGGTTACACCATGAATCTTCGGGGTCTCTTCCAGGACTTCAACCCCAGGTGAGGGCGCCCCTGCCGGGGAGGGGGGGTTGAGCCGTGGGCGGGGTACGGCGGGGAACCTGCGGCCTAAACAGGAGGAAGTGGCTGAGGACTGGGAGGAGGAAAGTGAGGACCCGGGAGAGGAGGCCTGCACGGCCAGACCGGGGGTGATGGCACCAGTGGGGGCAGGCACTGGACGTGCTGGAATGTCCCCGGTCGGACGTTGCCATGACGACTATTGGGTAAAAATCCCTAATGCATTTTAAGGGGTTTTCTCAGAGAGACAACTTCTCCTGTCCACAGTCTGATCAGGGAGACCTCCAACCACCTCGGGGACAGGGACCCTGAGGATAAGTTATCATTCAGGGACAACCCCTTTAAGGACTTCTCCAAGGAACCTCACCATTATCCTAAGTCAGGTTCAGCCCGCTAAACAACACAGCACTGTTTCCAGTATAACACAGTGTAACACAGTCACCTACCATACAACCAGTCTGATCGAGGTCAGGTCTACACAAAAGCATGGAGCTCCCGCATTGTCACCCGCTCACTGCCCCCCTTCAGTCTGATGCTATTCTGCCAAGGGGTATTCTGCTCGTTCAGACCACCACCGGATTCCACCTAAAATAAAACCACACGCTGGACCCCAAAGTGAGTCCTGACCCGCAAAATTATCCAGAGCCCCAACCTATAGACACCAATGAATTCACACCCAAATCTCTAAAGTTCAGACTCCTGACCAGATCCTGTGCTCATTGGCAGGTAGCTGAAGAGGGGGGACCAGGACTTTCATGTGACGTAGCATCAATATCAGATCGGTGGGGTGATCAGACATGTATCCCATATTCTGTTGATAAGTTGTTGTCTTGGGTCGGAATCGGCTGTGTGCATCCATCTGTATCCGAAGTGCCCACTGACAGAAATGCCTATTATAGCCTGCAAAATGGAAAATAGGACAGGTTCTATCATTTGTGGCACAGCCGCATGAAGGCGGACATTTTTTGTGGCCCCATAGAATCGAATGGATCCGTAAAAAATGTTTATTGGATGCAGACCAAAAATATGGATGTGATGGGATTGAGGCCTTAAAGGGGTTGTCCACTTTTTATATATTACCTATACTTAGGATAGGTCATCAATATCAGATTGGTGGGGGTGCCGGGAGATCAGCTGTTTGAAGAGAACCCAGCACTTGTACGAGCGTTGCCTTCTGTTTCTTATTTACCAGCTCACCTTTGCAACCACAGCAGCACGCAGTGTAATTCCATCTCAGCCGTCCCATTCACTTCAATGGAATGGGTCCTTCTTATTCTCTTGAACAAGAAGGGGTCGTTCCATAGAAGTGAATGCGATGGTTGCGACAGTGAGCAGGTAAACAATAAGAAGGCAGAGCTCGTACCAGCACTGCCTCCTCTTCAAACAGCTGATCGTCGGGGGTGCCGGGAGTTGGCTCACCGCAGATCTGATATTGATGGCCTATTCTGAGTATAGGACATCAATATAAAAAAAAAAAAAAAAAAAACACTTTAATCTATGAAAGGCAGAGGGCTCTGCAAGTAAGAGAGGTTTTTTATTTTATTGTTATGGGGCTGGGTGGGCTGATCTGAGGTCTGATGGGGGCACACTGGGCTGATCTGAGGTCTGATGGGGGCTGGGTGGGCTGATCTGAGGTCTGATGGGGGCACACTGGGCTGATCTGAGGTCTGATGGGGGCACACTGGGCTGACCTGAGGTCTGATGGGGGCACACTGGGCTGACCTGAGGTCTGATGGGGGCACACTGGGCTGATCTGAGGTCTGATGGGGCTGGGCTGATCTGAGGTCTGATGGGGCACACTGGGCTGATCTGAGGTCTGATGGGGGCACACTGGGCTGACCTGAGGTCTGATGGGGGCACACTGGGCTGACCTGAGGTCTGATGGGGCACACTGGGCTGACCTGAGGTCTGATGGGGGCACACTGGGCTGATCTGAGGTCTGATGGGGGCACACTGGGCTGATCTGAGGTCTGATGGGGGCACACTGGGCTGATCTGAGGTCTGATGGGGCACACTGGGCTGATCTGAGTCTGATGGGGGCACACTGGGCTGACCTGAGGTCTGATGGGGGCACACTGGGCTGATCTGAGGTCTGATGGGGGCACACTGGGCTGATCTGAGGTCTGATGGGGGCACACTGGGCTGATCTGAGGTCTGATGGGGGCACACTGGGCTGATCTGAGGTCTGATGGGGGCACACTGGGCTGATCTGAGGTCTGATGGGGGCACACTGGGCTGATCTGAGGTCTGATGGGGGCACACTGGGCTGATCTGAGGGTCTGATGGGGGCACACTGGGCTGATCTGAGGTCTGATGGGGGCACACTGGGCTGATCTGAGGTCTGATGGGGGCACACTGGGCTGATCTGAGGTCTGATGGGGGCACACTGGGCTGATCTGAGGTCTGATGGGGGCACACTGGGCTGATCTGAGGTCTGATGGGGGCACACTGGGCTGATCTGAGGTCTGATGGGGGCACACTGGGCTGATCTGAGGTCTGATGGGGGCACACTGGGCTGATCTGAGGTCTGATGGGGGCACACTGGGCTGATCTGAGGTCTGATGGGGGCACACTGGGCTGATCTGAGGTCTGATGGGGGCACACTGGGCTGATCTGAGGTCTGATGGGGGCACACTGGGCTGATTTGAGGTCTGATGGGGACACACTGGGCTGATCTGAGGTCTGATGGGGGCACACTGGGCTGTTCTGAGGTCTGATGGGGGTGCCGCAGCTCTAACATACAACTGAGCGCTTCCATAATGGAAGTGCTCACTTGTATTCGCTTTATAAGACGCACCGCAATTTCCCCCCTACTTTTGGGGGGAAAAAAGTGCATCTAATAAAGCGAAAAATACGGTAGTGGATCTGTCATGGCTCCATGTATGACCTGTCCTCTGTAATTCTGTATTTACCCCAAATGCTTTGTGTTTTGCAGTAAATTTCTCATCTACGCCTGCCTGTTGCTGTTCTCCGTCCTCCTGTCCCTGCGCCTGGACGGTATTATACAGTGGAGTTACTGGGCGGTCTTTACACCAGTATGGCTATGGAAGCTAATGGTCATCATTGGGGCATCGGTGGGCACCGGAGTTTGGGCCCGGAACCCTCAGTACAGGTATTCACCAAATACGAGTCAGAGGAGCCTTGTTCAAAAGAGACATTGTGGGTCACTCATCAACGGGGGGTATAACTATAGGTTGTAGAAAATTTTTTAGCTGTTTTGAAAGGTTCCAGATTTCCTCCAATTTTTTTCTTCACATCTGGTGCTTGTATCTAAGCCTTTATTTTATTGTTTAGCCAAAAATGTATAAATGTTGGTTGCTGTTTTCGAGTGACTTCCCAGCATATATTTGTGGTGTTGATAGGACAACCCATAGACTCCTAGTAGAGATGTCTGTGTATGCCCGGTCGCAGTGAGTGGGACATGCCCACTCCTAGTAGCAGGGCTGTGGAGTCTATGTCCATTTTGGTGGAGTTGGAGTTGGTATAAAATGGACTGACTCCGATTCCTAAAATATATAATAAATTACAAACTCTTTTTGTCATGACACATCTGTACTATTGATTTATGCAAAGTTTGTTTAAAGTTATCACTTAAACATGCTCCATGTTTGAGGTAGTCTGAGTCGGATTGGGAGTCGGAGTCAGGGGAAATTGAGGAGTTGGAGTCGGGGCTTTGGCTTACCGACTCCACAGCCCTGCCTAGTAGCCAGGGTCCTTTAAATGTGCAGCTGTACTGGTATGTGTTTCTCATTACCTCTTCACCTATTGATTTATGCCCTGTCTGATACTTTAGGGCAGAAGGTGAAACCTGTGTGGAGTTTAAAGCCATGCTTATCGCAGTGGGAATTCACTTGCTGCTCCTGATGTTTGAAGTTCTCGTCTGTGATCGAATCGAGAGAGGCAACCACTACTTCTGGCTCTTGGTCTTCATGCCGCTGTTCTTTGTGTCTCCAGTTTCGGTGGCAGCTTGTGTCTGGGGCTTCCGACATGACCGCTCTCTTGAGGTAAGTCATGATTTTTAGGCTTCATACTGGCAAGACCTGAAATGTGGTGGGAGTCCCAGTTCCTGGATCTTCATGAGGTTCTCCACGTAGGATGATGTCTACGGCTATGTGCGCAGGTTTTTTTAAATGCAGTTTATGAAGCCAAAACCAGGGGTAGATTATGAGACGTAATAACTGTCCATAATGCCTGCTCTTCTTTTTTGATCCATTCCTGATCTTTTTGCCTTCAAAAACTGCATCAAAAACCCTGCAAGTATAGCATTCGGTCAGTTGTGATCCACATGTGGATCCTGCTACCATAAAGCATCGTGTGTGGGCAGCAAACTGTGATCAGCTGTGAAGAAACCTGAAAATGAGGGCTCATTGTCTAGGTGGCGCCACCACTGATGAAACAAAGCATTACACCGTGCTCGTTCCAGTCAGTGGTGTATCTGTAATACAGGACAAGTCCTCCAGAGTGAGAGGCTCTCTTTGTAACCACTCTCCACTCTGGAGATGAGGATCCTGAACAGAAGATCTCCTCTAATAACAGTCCAATAGGGTGTGTGAAATTGGGTTTTCTAAGGATAGTTTCAGACTAGCGCTAGCAATCCGGGAGGCTGGGGAACAGCACGCAGCAGTTTTCTTCCGGACGATTCTCTGCATATTTGCCTGATCTCTGCCCGTACCCATTATTGTTCGTGAGGCTGGACAGAGACTTTCATGCTTCCGGCAATGCTGGAATGTAGAGAGATTCAGCAGACCGTTCCCTGCCAGAACAGCCTGCTGGATCCCTAGTGCTAGTGTGAAACTAGCCTAAACTAGATAACCCCTTTCAAAGATGTCTTCTCACGTTAACCACCTAACTGTTCTGCCCGAGTCCAGCTCGGGCAGTGTGAAAAGTAGCTAACTGGAGGGGGGAGGGCTGCTTTAGATGGTGATATCTCCTCAATGGTAGGTCTTGTCTGAAAGCTGACAGTCCAGGTTTTAATACAAGACCAAAACTGACAGCTAAAGTCCAAGAAACAGAGGAGAAATCACTGTAAGAAATAAAGTCGGGAATAATCAAGAGTGAAAACTGTTTTTACTTTCATTTTCAGCTGCATTCACAGCATCCCGATTTCTATCAGTGATATCTTTCTTTGTCCTGAACATATTGCTGTCAGCCCTCCCCCTCTAGGTAGCTACTTTTCCCACTGCTGGAGCTCCACTCTGGCAAAACAGTTAGTGGGTTAAAGGGGTTACTGATATAATATAAGCAGGATTATATGGAGGGAAAAAAAAGGCCCACTTGCCTCGTAAAACACCCTCCATTTAAATGGTGCAGCTCCCAGCAGTCGCTGTGAAAACTGGGGAAGCATTCTTCGTCATGAGACCTCTATAGCCAATCAGTGATCTTTGCAGTCAAGTGCAAGAAGAGCACGTCTCTGCTAATTTTTATTTTTTTATACAGTCCTGTCCAGAGTGTGAGTTTAAATTATCATGTACAACCTCTTTAAGTGGATGGCCATACCCCTTTACAGTTACCCTAACCAGAGATATGAGCAGCTAAAGCAGCCAACCCCTTCTGCCCTTCAGTCTGGAGAAGGAAGGGGGTGGCAGATGGAGAACTGACATGCCTTCAGGAGGAAAGGAAAAATAGTAAAAATGTGACATTATCATCAATGTAGTGACCCACATAATAAAGTTGTTATTTATACCAACAGTGAACGCCTTAAATAAATTCCACAAAGTAATGTAAACATTTCCTTTTTTTTTTATCTCTCCCCCCCCCTAAAATTAAATAATGCACACTATTTAATACACTATACATATCCCAAAATGATTCTTAAAAAAAAAAAACCTACAACTCATCCAGCAAAATAAAAAATTGTTTAAAATTAAAAGGAAAATTAAAAAGTTATGACTGCTGGAACATGTTACTGGCCCTTAAGGCCAAAATTATGTCACTAAGGGGTTAAAAATGCAATAGTGTCTCCTGACTTGTGCGCCAAGATTTACTTCAGACACATATTAAAAATCTACAATAAAAAAGGGACATTTTTGGGAAGGTTTTTCCAATTTTAATGTGACTGTGAGGAGGTTAATGGGCTTTTCCATTATTTAGGTATTGGTGACTTATGTGTTTGTGGAAGTGGACGGAAACTGTGTCGTTTCCAGTGACACCGTCTCTAGCGATGTTTTCTTGCCCTTTTATTTAGACCTCCGTAAACGTTGTCTCCGTATAGACTTGAATGTGGCAGTATTAAGTATGTACCAAGCTCCGTTATGATATAAGAGTGGGACCAAAAAATAAAGATTTAGGTTGACTTGTGCTGTATACAATTCCTGTATAATGCTGCTTAACACCTTAAGGACCCAGGATGAGAATGCTTGTCCTAAATTGCGGGTACTTTCTTACCCCCATCTCAGGTGCCCCCATTAGGAGCAGAGATCTGGCTGTTACTGATAGCCGGATCCCTGCTGCATCCACCAGCATCGGAGATGAGGCCGATGCCGGTGGATTAACCCCTCATATGCCGCGGTCAGCGCTGACCGCGGCATATGGGAGGTTTGGGTTCCCTTACCTGTTCCATCGGCTCCCAGCGCTTCGATCGTGGGGAACCGATGGTTGCCATGGCAACCCCAAACCTCTCAGAGGCCTGGGAGCCCGACAGCTACGGAAGCCTATAAGGCCCTGCGCAGGCGCGGGATTTGGAACTCGAACAGGGCCGGGAGCCGAAAGAGCTGGCTGCCTGGCCCTGTCAATCAACGCTACGGAGGAGGGTTCGAAGGAGGAATGACGGCCGCTACTAGGTGCAGGGTTCACGCCTACTGCACCTAGGGGAGGTAATTTACATATTATAAAAACAGAATTTTCACAAAAACTACTTTACTGAGCAGTATAAAAAATACATATCTGTCATCAGGTGTCATTTGCACATTGCAAATGACACTCGGTTTACTATGGTAAATCCTGATGACAGAAACCCTTTTAAATAAATTAAAAAAAGTATACATATTAGATATTGCCGCGTCCATAACAACCTGCTCTATAAAAATATCACATGATCTAACCTGTCAGATGAACGTTGTAAATAACAAAAAATAAAAACGATGCCAAAACTGCTATTTTTTTTTGTGACCTTGCCTCACAAAAAGTGTAATATAGAGCAACCAAAAATCATATGTACCCTAAAATAGTACCAACAAAACTGCCACCTTATCCCATAGCTTCCAAAATGGGGTCACTTTTTGGGAGTTTCTACTCTAGGGGTGCATCAGGGGGTCATGACAACTTTAAATTTTTCCATTGAAATCTTCCCTCCAAAAACCATATGGCGTTCCTGTGTGCCGTACAGCAGTTTACGATCACAAATGGGGCGTTTCTGTAAACTACAGAATCAGGGTAATAAATATTGAGGTTTGTTTGGCTGTTAACCCTTGCTTTGTTAATGGGAAAAAATTGATTTATATGGAAACTCTGCCCAAAAAGTGAAATACTGAAATTTCGTCTACATTTTCCTTTAATTCTTGTGTAACACCTAAAGGGTTAACAAAGTTGTAAAATCAGTTTTGAATACCTTGAGGGGTGTAGTTTCTAAAATGGGGTCATTTTTGGGTGGTTTCTATAAATTATGTAAGCCCACAAAGTGACTTCAGACCTGAACTAGACCTTAAAGAGTGGGTTTAGGAAATTTAGTGAAAGTGGTTTTAAACTTCTAAGCCTTCTAACGTCCCAAAAAAATAAAATGTCATTTTCAAAATGATCCAAACCTGAAGTAGACACATGGGGAATGTAAAGTAATAACTATTTTTGGAGGTATTACTATGTATTTTAAAAGTAGAGAAATTGAAATTTGCTAATTTTTCTAAATTTTTGGTAAGTTTGGTATTAAAAAATGAAATATTTTTACTCAAATTTACCACTGTCATGAAGCACAATATGTGACGAGAAAACAATCTCAGAATGGCCTGGATAAGTAAAAGCATTTTGAAGTTATCACCACATAAAGTGAGACATGTCAGATTTGCTAAATGGCCTGGTCCTTAAGGTGAAAAATGGCAGGGTCCTTAAGGGGTTAAAGAAGAATTCCCACAAAAAATTGTATTCTCTGACCTGAAGGTACATGATGTAATCTGTAGTGAATGTGATCTTCTGTCTGCATATGTGAGCCATCCCCTCCCTTCTGATCCTCAGCTGTGTCCTGTGACCAGCCATCAGACTTTCCAAATAACATCTTATGTGTGGACAGGAAGTCAGTTTCTCTATGTATTCCTATGGGAGCCTCAATGTCTGCCTTATAGAAATGAATGGAGAAGCAACCGACTTCCTGTCCTGTGTCAGTTGGAGATCAGAGAGTTGGTCACATGACACAGCTGAGGATCAGAAGGGAGGGGATAACTCACAAATACAGTCACTAATGGGAAGATTGCATTCACTACAGATTACATCATGCACCTTTCTAACAGGTCAGAAAATAAAAATTTTTGCAGGCGTTCTTTAATGTCTTCTTGTTGGTTCACAAATAAAATACTAGAACTAAAGTAAAGACCGACACCAAAGGATAATTGTA
This sequence comes from Rhinella marina, assembly GCA_900303285.1. Classification (NCBI taxonomy): domain Eukaryota; kingdom Metazoa; phylum Chordata; class Amphibia; order Anura; family Bufonidae; genus Rhinella; species Rhinella marina. Next base: position 92,725 of record ONZH01000801.1, read on the forward strand.
TGAGACTGGGGTGAGCGGACACAGTGGGTAGCGCATGATCATGTAATCTTTAACTTTTGTCTTTTCTTTGCAGTTGGAAATCTTGTGTTCGGTTAATATATTGCAGTTCATATTCATTGCGTTAAGGCTTGACGGCATCATCACATGGCCGTGGCTTGTAAGTGGTTTTCTTCCGGTCTTCTGCTGTTGGGGAGGTGGGATTGTTTCTTACATCGGGGCTTCATTCTGTAAATTAACAGATCTTCCTGATTGTAGGTGGTCTGTGTGCCGCTCTGGATCCTGATGTCCTTCCTCTGTTTGGTGGTCCTGTACTACATTGTGTGGTCTGTCCTGTTCTTGCGCTCCATGGATGTCATCGCTGAGCAGAGAAGGACTCACATCACCATGGCGGTCAGCTGGATGGCCATAGTTGTGCCTTTGCTCACCTTTGAGGTATTTTACCTTTATAAGTAAGTGCTGGAGGTTCACATTGTAATGAGATTAGTGTCACATATCTGATACCGAATTGGTAGGAAACCAGCATAAATGAGTGTTTATGAGCTTCAGCAGTGCAGAGATGAGGGCTACAGATGGGCCATCAGGGCAGCTCTCTGACGGATTTGTTTGAGAAGGTGACAGAGCAGCCTGCAATGTCAGAGAAAAGATGAAGGCTGCAGAGTAAACAAAGGTCAACATTTTTCGTAAAGACCTATTGGGGGAAAAAAAGTCTTTAGCCCAAAATGAGTATTGTGGTCTAATTAAAAAAAACAAAACTTTTAGTGGTGTCCGTAGACTTTAAAGAGGAGCTACCAAAAGCTACGTCACACGGCTGACGATCTATCAAAGTGCAACTTAAAGGGGTTGTCTCACTTCAGCAAATCGCATTTATTATCTAGAGGAAGTTAATACAAAACAGTTACTAATGTATCGTTATTATCCATATTGCCTCCTTTGCTGGCTGGATTCATTTTTCCATCGCATTACATACTTCTTGTTTCCATGGTTACGATCACCCTGCAATCCAGCAGCAGTGGTCGTGCCTGCATGCTATAGGAAAAAGCGTAGGCTTCTTTCGTGACCGGGACCGTGGGAATGCACATAGGCTGGCGCTAATTGAAATATAGATCCCTAAATCAAACTAAGTTTGCTTTCAGATGGTCGTAATGCAGGTGCTTTATTGTGTTCATGATCGAGATAGTGTAAAATGAAAAGTTTATTGATATGTGCATGTGTGTCAAGAATACGATGTGACTTATTTGACACAGCAATCCAGATGCTAGTAATCATTTGTATCATAGGATCATAGACGCAGAGGTGTGATTAGATGAGACCCCTCCATATTTACCAACCAGAGAGCAACCTTCCCCGATTGATACGGGGGAATGTGATAATGTGCACAGAAGTCCGTGTTAGCCTTCCCCCTGAGGTCATGCACTTTATGTACATGGAGAGGAGGGTCTATTTCTCTCCTCCTCTTCCTGCAGCCTGTCAGTGCGTCTCCCACTGACCTCCTCCTTTCTTCCTCCATGCTGGGAGAAAGTGATAACAGCCGGATTCAAGGGGGAGACTACGTCAACATGTATCTCAGGCTGTATAACAGCTAGAGATGTGAGGCACATCCTGTTTTAAGTCCATGAGAGCTTTAAAACAAGAGCGGGATTGCAGTGCTAGTTGCAATACAGCAGAACATGGCACATTTAGATATTGGGTTGGAAGCAAGCGCACGCTCTTCATTGGGCTATATCATGCCTAGACGCTTAGATTCTTAGCTTTAAAACAAGACCTGGCTGTTATACAACCTGATGGGTTTTGTTAGTAGCAAAGACATATCTCATACATCCTCGGCTACTGCAGTGCCTCCCTGGGAGGATGTACGAAAGATATCCATATCTTACCATATCTTTCTTCACTTCACAACAATATACTCATCAGTATGCCTTCTCTCCCTGCAGATCCTGCTTGTTCATCGGCTGGACGGACATAATTTGTTCTCTTACATCCCCATCTTTGTCCCTTTGTGGCTTTCTTTAATTACCCTGATGGCGACGACATTTGGACAGAAAGGAGGGCAATCACTGTAAGTACTGCACGTGTGATGTGGTGACGACGTAGCCTCATTCTAGAGGATTTACTGTAACCATAATCTTACAGGGTGGTTTGGCATTCGTAAAGACTTCTGCCAGTTCCTGCTGGAGATCTTCCCCTTCTTGCGGGAGTACGGTAATATCTCCTACGACATTCACCACGAGGACAGTGAAGACGCCGAGGAGACCCCTGTGCCAGAGCCGCCCAAGATAGCGCCCATGTTCCGCAAGAAGACTGGTGTAGTTATCACACAGAGCCCGGGGAAGTATGTGGTGCCACCACCCAAACTGAACATTGACATGCCGGATTAACGCGGCATTACACAGACGCACGTCCTGTTCTGCTCCTCACCACTAGACTGTAAACTCCACTGACCTCACTCTTTTCTTTTAATGTGGTGTACTTTATAATGCAGCTCTCCTGACAAGTCTGTTTTAGCAGGTATTTGCATTGCCGTTGGAAATAATATTCTGAAGCATTACTAGAACTCTGTATTGTGCCGCTCCTCTGTTATTCCTCCTGGCAACGTATGACTAAATTGAAAACTTACCATGACCTTGCTCAGTTGGGCATGTCCCTACACACTGACATTGTCCATTCAATGCTAACAGTGTCAAACTGCATAAGGACACCCCCTATGAAAACCCAGTTTTCATTTTATTTATACATTTGCAAGAAGAGTAAGAGAGGAACGACACAATATTGGAGAGCAACTGAAAAGATGCTCCAGAATTTTAATTTCAGGAGGAATACTGGTATTTAGTAAAACAGAGGTGTCAGGTATGTGTCCTCACACACATCCATAGTGCTGCATTGAGATCCCTGACCATGTCAGCCCAGCTTCTAGATTTATGAATTCCTGAATAATTTTATTGTGCGTTGCCATTTGGCAATATTTTTTTATTTTTTTGCATTGTGCACGGAGTCATTGCTTTGGACCGATCTCACATCTCTTCCATTCTAGCCTTTTTTTATATGGACACTCTATGCCTTCTCGTAAGAAATGGTGACATTTCAAGCTTGATGTTCTCTACTGCATGGGACTACTCCTTCCTTTAGGATTGTGTGTTTTTTAATGTTTCGGCCATGCTTGCTTGTATAGTATTTATAAAGGAAAATCCACACATTTTGGCATTGTAATATGTTCTTTCGGAAAATGCGATGTCTGTACAGTATAAATACAGAGTATTTTTATAAAACAAGAGACGCTGATGATGAAACGTCATGGATAATGCTCCAGTGTAACCCTAACCTGCCAGTGATTGTGCTTTTATTCTTAAAGGAGTTGTCTAGTAGCTGACGACCCCTATGGTCCTAACCTGTGCCCCCTTCAAAAATAAAAAATGTTGCTGCACCGTACTTCTGTTCTTGGACACTTCCAGTCCCCACAGGACCAGGGATTGGATCGGTTCAGTGACACACTGTGACCGCTGAGGCCTGTGATTGGCTGCAGACGTCAAGGGCCTAAGCCACTCCCTGGTCCTAATGGAACCTGTCATCAGATCCATCCTATTGAAACCATCTACCAGCAGGTCCCGGCAAGCTTCATCCCTTGTTCTGAGTGTGTGCCAAACAGTGGCGATTGCGCTGCTGCGAGACTTAACGTGAGTCCGAAATGAGGGTGCTGCATGTAGAGTGAGTGGTGCAACAGTAATGCCCTCGTTGCACCCAGGGACTAATTTACATATTATTTAAAAAGATATTTTCTCTGCAATAAGGCCACAGAGCGACATGGCAGCCAAGAACTTTAGATTCGGCTGGCAAGGGCTCATCGGGCATGTAAGCTGGATTTAATGGGGCACAGGTTAGGACCATAGGAGTTGTCAGCTCCTGGGCTGTACAGTCAGTTTATATGTAAAATATTCTAGATATCAATATGAATGTTCATACGTTATTAGGCAGCAAAACATTGTTGATGTACTGTACAGTTGTACAGCAGAAGTCATTAAATAAATTGTTCATCATAACCTAGTTTCCTTTGAGACACTCACGATGAAAGGGTTAATCCATTGAAAGCAAAGAACGATCACAATTTGAAAGGGCCGATCATCCCTGTCTGTGACCGCAGGGTGGGACAGTCTTCTGCCGTCACTAACATCCAGCATCCATCTCAGTTCAGATAGACTACAGCAGCTCTTAGAGGGTATTCACACATGGCTGATTTTAAAAAAAATAAAAATTATATAGTTCGTCTGAGTAGGGCTTGCAAACGCGTATGTAGATGCTGGAGGACGAACCCATTGATGACGAGAAGTCTTTGCTGTAGTAGACGTTGGTCTCTGTGCCACATCTTTACATCTTTCTTGAGGACATGTCACCGCTGAGGTCAGTCATTGGGTGCAGCGGCGAACTTGACCCCGTCTGGAAGTTTACAGGATGGAGCCAGGGATCCTGCACAGAGTGTTGTGGAGCATGATTTTTTTTTTTCTTTTTTCTCTAGGTACAAGACGCTGCTGTGACTAGTCAGAAAGGGCCAAAAGGCTGGACAATCACTTTAAATGGTATATTGCTAGAATATGTTATCACTTGTGAACGGTGGTGGTCCAATCACTGTGACCTCCATAGATACCTTCTAAGTTTTCCCTGCATAGCGGTGCTCCCGGCCTCCGAGCTGTGTCATGAAATGGGGCCAGCCCTATTTTGTTGGATTTTTGGTGGCCAGGAACTACGCCGCGCAAGGAAGAACCAGTTCCATGTAGTACTGTGCAGCATGGGGTCCAACTCCTAGCACCGCCATGTGTAGCAGTTGATGGACCATCATATAGTATGGAGTGAGCACTGCCTAGTGTTGGGGGGAAGGGGCTGTATCCCACCAAAACTGTGCCAATTGGCGCGACTTTTTAGACAGATGCTAGTCCAATATATGGGACCTAAATATCTTCTGGGAGTTTGTACACGTGTCCTCACATCTATATAAAATTATACATCGGTATAAAATGGACCGACTCCACAAATATATAATACATTGGTACAGTTAGGTCAATGCAGTATGTGCTGAATATATTTTCAGAAGAATTTGGGAAAATGATGAAATGTCTTATAAATGTCTGTTCTATTCCTGATCTAAGGATCTAGGCTTTTAGTTGAGATGAATGTGTGCTGCCCCTTTATGTAGATGCTCAGTAGTGAAGCTCCTCCACTACAGATCAGAGGAAAAAGGCACTGGGAAGGAATGGCTGCACTCATCTCAGATCCGCTAGAGAAAACAGGATTAAAGAGGTTTCATCATAAAGGGACAGTTAAAAGAAGACATTTTCTAAATCCATTGGTCAGTAGATTTTACTTTAGTCATGAACTTCAGACAGTTCAGCAGGTCTCTCACTGCACACGGATTTCTATGGTAACCTGCAGACCAGAAAGACTGTTATCTGATTGGCTGAGAGCAGGAGTGAATCAATTGTCCAGTGGATCTTCTCTCTGTGTGCTTTATGTTTTAGTTTGCTTTCCTCTGAGCTCATGTTTGGAGAGGTTAGACGCTAAAAAATTTTCCTACGTTATCTCAAAGTACAACTGCTCAACGTGATCCCACAATCATTTTTACTGCTGGGGAAATTAGCTTCCTGGCAATGTCCACACAGAACGCCAGTAAACTGTGAACATTTACCAAAGATGGGACATTTTTCCCTGTAATGAATCCTAAATGATGATAAATGGGTTTATAATATCCACACATTCTGATAATAGTAAGGTACTGAAAAAAGTGGCAGCTCACCTGAGACAAGGACACACACTGTGCTCGGAAGGTCTGGACCAGGACCAATTTAAACTTAAAGGGAACCTGTCATCAACTTTATGTTGTCCATACTAATGGCAGAATAAAGTAGAGACAGGTGAGTTGATTTCAGTGGTCTGTCATTTATAAGTTAAAAGTAAGTGGTTGCTGAGAACCAACATCACAATCATTTCAGACTGGGCCTGGAAAAGAGTCCTGGCCACCTGAGAAGAGTCATGGTTATTCATGAATTCTGCCCACCTGCTGATGACTGAGTCTTCTATTTAGTTTTCTCCCTTTCACTCTAGGCGAGAGCTGCCAATCATCAGCAGATGGACGGGAAAACAGGAGATTATTAATAACCATGACTCTTCTCAGATAGATTTGACTCTTTTCAGGGCCTGTGCTGCAATGATTATGATGCTGGTTCTCGGTAACCACTTACTTTTAGCTTATGAGTGACACAGCACTGAAATCAACATGTCTGTCACTATTTTATGCTGCCCTCAGTGAGGTCAGCATAAAGTTGATGACAGGTTCCCTTTAAACTTGTAGAAAAACCCAGCACTGGGTATTAAAATCAATGTATTTTTTATTTGAACATCCAATACAAAAAGGTGTGGAAACAGAATCTCCGTTGTTCCTGTTTACACGTTTCAGATGTTTACACGTCCTCATCCATAACTGGTGTGTAATGGGATGTAGACCCAATATATATATTGTCTAACAAATAAGAACCACCCACTAAAAGTGGGGGAAGTAGTTGGTGGTGCTGAAAATTGCAACACCTCAGCATGTGCTATGTCAACCCAAATGCTGAGGTGTTGCAATTTTCTAATCAGCACCACCAGCTACTTCCCCCACCTTTAGTGGGTGGTTCTTATTTGTTAGACAATATATATATTGGGTCTACATCCCATTACACACCAGTTATGGATGAGGACGTGTAAACATCTGAAACGTGTAAACAGGAACAATGGAGATTCTGTTTCCACACCTTTTTGTATTGGATGTTCAAATAAAGAATACATGGATTTTAATACCCAGTGCTGGATTTTTCTACAAGATAATAAGGCAAAGATGGTTTATTTCCTGACAACATAATCAGCCCCCCCCCCATAATGGGATAAGGGGGAGGCCGGGACAAAGGTGTCTGTTACTCCCCCCCTCCCCTCTAGACCTGTTATCACCTGAATCATTCAAAAAGTATCTAAAGTATCAGTGTACAAAGTCTACACATTATAATAATATAAAAGCTTAAACTAGATATAAAGTAAATAAAAAAAAATCATGGGGTACATTCACAACAGCGTTAAGAAATCCGTCAGAGGAACAGCCTGCCGAAGTTGGATAATGCAGTAAACTGCCAGATCGCCATTGACTCTAACGGGATCAGACGGGGATCTGTCCGGTTTCCAGCAGAAATTCCAACTTTCAGCTGGACAAAAAGTCTTGCATGCATGATGTCCTGCGGCATTTCTGCCAGAAACCAGTGTCATCCCTTTATAGTCAATAGGGATCTGTCTGTTCACACCATTATCCATAGCTCAGCAGATTGATATATAGTTTTTGTGGGAATTAATTCATTCAATAAAATACCATATCTGCTTTCTCCGAGTTCAGTTGTACACGGGGCCATCTTTATCAGTGACTATCTCTGTATACACACATACACAGGGAATGCTATCACTGATAATAGCTGAGTGGGCCTTCCTGAGCTCAGAAAGAGCAGAGATACCACTGTGATAAATGTGGTGCAGGTCTAGAGCCGGTCTAAGTTTACACCATCAGGATTAGTAAATCCAAACTTTAGTTTGTCCCTGTGTTGTCCCTGAACATGCAGTTATTTCTACCATACACTGCAATACTTCTGTATTGGGGGTTATCTCTGATCCCAGCCACAGCACAAGGGTGTCGGCTGTATAACACTGCCAGCATCCACCATGCATGGAGCAGGCTCAGCTCATGACCCTGCTCCATACACTCCTCACTCTCCTGTGATGTACAATTACATCAAGGTGTACAAAGAGGTTAATGAATATATCAAGGTGAGCCTATGCATCACAGTTTTGCTATGGCACTTTGCTGCGATTTTCAAATATTTGATAATATAATATTTTTTAAGTGGCTAAAATCCCACAATAACCCTGCGCCGCTGCAGTGACTTGTACATTTGCATCTGATGCTCCGCAGGCGTTTTTCACAGCTCCAGGATTGGAAAACGAGTTGATTTCTTTTCCACAAACAGCGCTATTTTTGTCAGTGGGCTGTGTCTGGTATTGCAGTTATCTGGGCGACATGAATTACGCTTATTAGGTGCGCAAAAAATCTAGACCTGACGGATTTTATGTTGCAAGTCGCTTGTAAGTGAATTGGGTTTGGTTTACTCTATCTGAACCCGATTCGTCGGAAAACTTAAAGGGTCACTAACAGAGATGAGCGAACCTGCTCGTAATGAGTGGTTCAATGCTCGGATCCCCTGCGCTCCCCTGCCCGCAGCCATCCGGATCCGTCCTCACCCGACTGTAAGTCAATGGGGACGGATCCGTTTGGTGTCACACACTAGTCACATACCAGTGTGTGACACCAAACGGATCCGTCCCCATTGACTTACAGTCGGGTGAGGACGAATCTGGATGGCTGAGACCCCCACCGATTCCAAGAACAAGGGGAGAGAAGTGCTCGCATAGTACGCTCGCTCTCCTAGTTGCTTGAGACTGGCTCTATTGAAGTCTATGGGCTTGTCTTGGTTCAGTCCTCAGCAGTGAGGAGAGAGAGCATGATATGCACAAGCGTCTTCCACCTCGTAGGGATCGGTGGGGGTCTCTGCACTCAGACTCGCACAGATCTAAACTTTTGATATGTCAACGTTTTTTGAAACATTAGTGACCCTTTAACTAATATTGAAGCCATATTATTGTTTTATTCATTCATATAGCGCTGTGCATAGTCATCACTCATATTGGTACCTGTCCCCATTGGGGTTCATTAGTATGTTTTTGGAATTGGGGGGTAATTCAGAACACCCAGGGGAAACCCATGCAAACTCCATGCAGATGATGCCCTTGCATGGATTCAAACCCAGGACCGAGCGAAGTATTCGTCACAAAGCGCATTTCTTTGTAAATAGCGGTTGCAATGACAGGGAGCAGCTATGGCACCGCTCCCCGTCACTGTACCCGTCAGATGCCATGTTCATAGCTGATTGTGGCATCTGACAGTAATATTACAGTGTAAATCATCCATTTGCTTGCGACAGGCAGGCCGCCACCATCTTGATTGAAGATCTGGCGCTAAATCTTGCATCACAGTTTTACTATGGCACTTTGCTGTGATTTTCAAATATTTGCTAATATACGTAATATTTTATAAGTGGGCAAAATCCCACAATAACCAAAATCTTGCGTGGCCTGTGATGAGTGGAGTGGTGATGTCATACATCACCGCACATGGGATTTCCTGGAAAATCAATTCGCTACCACGACCATGAGGAAATTTGGCTTTGTGGTGAATTTCGATTCACTCAACACCAGTGCTCATATAAAATGCTTTATTGCCATCAGACGTTACACAATATACTGAAATACTCTTGATTAAGAAGAATCGCTGGCAGGAGACGAGACTCGTACATGCGTTTACTGTGCTCCTCCAGGTCCCAATGTCTTTCCATTCACTCAACAGGGAATTAATTCATCGGGTATCGTCACTTGCCAAACGTCTTTTCCACCTCGTGCTGGAATCGGTTTCAATAACCACCTGGCGTTAGAAACGACTGTGAGGTATTTGCCTTGCAGTCCAGTTAACAAGGCTTTGTTCTCGAGGTCAGTGACATCCTCACTGGTGACATCATCGGTGAGCTGCCAGGTGTCGCCTATGTCAATGAGTCCTGTGAAAAGAATACACAACGTGAAAAGCTGCACCGCGAAGAACGGATCTGGAAATCAGATAAATCACAATATCCAGTCACTAAATATCTCCCTCAGCAGCAGGATAATTCTGGTAATGGCCGATTTCTAAACAGTGGAAGTGACACTATCATTCGGTGCAATGCAGTGAAACAGTCCTGTAAAAACGTTGTATTTCAACCTGTAAAAAAAGGTTACAGCATGTAATCCAAAGCGGCAGAATGGCTTATGCATTTCGGATGGACACCATCCCTAGTCATAGTCCTGATGTTGAGTGTGCCAAGCAAATGTGATCTATTAGTACGGAGCCACTTTTAAAGGGCATCTGTCAGCAGATTTGTACCTATGACACTGGCTGACCTGTTACATGTGCACTTGGCAGCTGAAGGCATCTGTGTTGGTCCCATGTTCATATGTGCCCACATTGCTGAGAAAAGTGATGTTTTATTATATGCAAATAAGCCTCTAGGAGCAACAGGGGCGTTGCCAGTACACCTAGAGGCTCTGCTCTCTCTCCGCAACTGCCGCATCCTTTCCACTTCCAGGCAGTGAAAACATCATAACACCTGGCCCCATCAATCAAAGTGCAGAGGACGTGGCAGTTGCAGAGAAACAGAGGCTCTAGGTGTAATGGCAACGCCCCCATTGCTCCTAGAGGCTTATTTGCATATGATAAAACATCATTTTTCTCAGTAATGGGGACACATATGAACATGGGACCAACACAGATGCCTTCAGCTGCCAAGAGCACATGGAACAGGTCAGACAGTTTGACAGATGCCTTTTAAACTCTTCCATAGACGTACTAATACATATACATAGAAAACTCACCTGCAATGACTCCCCTGCCGAACTGCTCCCCTTGATGTAACAGCTGCTGGACCTGATCATCTGCCATCCCAAGCCTATCCTGCAGAACCTCCCTCCACTCCTGCTGCTCCCAGTCTCTGACAGCAATGTGTACAGCCAGGGTGCTGTTCCTGTAGTCAGCCAGCAGAGGGCGCCAACGTGTTTCCACAGTCTTGACTCCGTTTAATAGCAGCCCTGCGTAGGGCTGACGGAAGGAGAGACAGCCGAGCTCCATGTCTTTCCGCGGGGTTTTCTCTAACCTGTGAGGAGGTCCGACCTCGTGTAAGGAGTTTGTAGCTGCTTACTGCGTGCAGAGCATCATAACTCACTTGCTGGCTTCAGAGAGAGAGAGAGACTAGCAGAAGAAACGCCGCCTTATCAGTAGGTAGATACTATAAAACTACAATACCCACAATTCCTCTCTCTCTGATGAGTTTTGTACAACTTTATTGAAAACACAAACGCACAACGTTCAGAATGTGTTGATCCAGGACATGACTATAGGGGGCACTTCTATGTACTGTCTTATAACCACACACCTACCAACATATAAAGCATACCTCCCAACTTTTGAAAATTGCAAAGAGGGACAATGTGTGCGGTGCACATCACAGCAGTTTTTTTCATACTAGGCCTCCTCTCCAAGTCCACCCAAAGCATAATTACTGGAGCCCCTGTGGTAATTTTTTTCTCGCGTTTCAATGTCCATATAAATATTAGCACATAAATCATCAGATTATAGATTTTGTAAGGTACAAATTGCACCAAATAATGAAGTTCTGGTCTAATATACAGGTAGAAACCATGCAGACACTTTAGTAAGGAGCAAATTTAGTAAATTTATTATTGCACATTTATGCATTAATTTCCCAGGTCAAAAAGAGGGACATTTAAGGATCAAAGAGGGACAGAGGGACTTGGGTCAAAAAGAGGGATTGTCCCTCCAAAAGAGGGACACTTGGGAGGTATGTAGGAATGGTAGGAATTCCTCAGTACCAGCAGTAAAGGTTATTACCCTTCCCACACAAGAATGTGATGCTATGTACATATGGACACTTGCCAATTCTCCTGATACATCTGGGAGGTTCCCAGTAAAAGGAAACAAATCTTCCATGGCAAGCATGGAGGGTCATGTTCTTCTGGAAAGCAGCTCTCCATGTATAGTAACTGTGGTGCTGGGCAGTGCATTCAGGGGGCGAGCTATCGGGCGAAAAAAGCAGAGCGCCACATTAAAGGGGTGGAGCTATACAAAAAGAGTGCAGGGTCTGTAAAAAGTGTCATGGCGATAAAAAGATAACCAAGTCATAAACATTGGTAGGTATGGTACATATTTTTTGACAGATGATAGATGGAGGATAGGTAGATAGCCCGTATATTGCGGACCCATGGTTTGCTACGGTTGTGTGCATAAGAGGCCTAAGAGGGTGTAACAGTGCTTCCCCTGCTGCCCTATAAAAAGGCTCTCTGTGGCTACTTTTGGGTAGTGTACCCTCTTGGTGAGAGATCATCAATTTGTAGATATGGCAGGATGGTCGTTTTGACGAATTGCCTGTCATCTAGACCGTTCTGACCTAGCTTTTAAGAGGTGTTGGAAGCAGTGGTTACACAGCGAACAGGCTCTCGAGCTGAGCCACTGGGCGCAATGAAGTGCAACGGAAACATACTTGTTGCTCCAAGGTGCTAATTTGCATAATAAATTCTCTGGTTTGGCAGCATGTATCATAATGGGAGAAATGTATTCAAGTCGCCCCCCCCCCCGGATAAATAGCTGTAATCAGTAAAAAAAAACAAAAACAGAAATAGGTGTTCATTTTCTCTGCAGCACCTCCACAGTAAAGTAGAGTGATTATGTGGTTGGTGGTTGACTTCATTTATGGAGCAGGCTGCTGCAGTGAGCTCACTGCATACATGACTGGTGCTGGCTGTATCATACAGCAAGCACCCAGCCGCAATGATGGGGAACGGCAATCCCACTGGACCCCATCATTTAACCAGTCAGGTGGCGCAATCAACGCTGATCGCTGCGCCCGTGAGGCCACACAGCGGAATGCGGCTTGTGAAGCCTTCCAGGCCTGCCATGGTTAGCTCCCTGCTACGCTGTGCCTTGTGCATGTGAAATCCTAAATCTATTAGCTAGAATAGGGCTGGGAATCAAAAGATCCCAGGTTCTAGCGCCCTACGGGAGCTTATAGTTGTTAAATAAAAAAGTTAAAAAAAATAAACATATAAAAATATATTAACAATAAAAAGTAAACATATCAGATATTACCATATCTGAAAATGTCTGATCTATTAAAATATTTTTAAAAAATCCGGTGTGTTTAACGCCGTAATGGAAAAAAAAGAACGGACACGAACTAATTTTCTTTCCGCAAAAAACTGAAGTTACTGCGTGTGCATTACCGTATTTTTCGCTTTATAAGATGCACTTTTTTCCCCAAAAAAGTAGGGGGAAAATTGCGGTGCGTCTTATAAAGCGAATACAAGTGAGCGCTTCCATTATGGAAGCGCTCACTTGTATGTTTTAGCTGTGGCACCCCCATCAGACCTCAAAACAGCTCAGTGTGCCCCCATCAGACCTCAGAACAGCCCAGTGTGTCCCCATCAGACCTCAGAACAGCTCAGTGTGCCCCCATCAGACCTCAGATCAGCCCACCCAGCCCCATAACAATAAAATAAAAACCTCTCTTACCTGTCCTGCGCCGCGGCTCCGCTCCGGGTCCGGCGCTCCTCTGGCTTCCCGGGCCGGCGCTGCACTGTCCTGACTTCGTACAGCATCAGGACGTAGTGCGCGCACTATGACCTAACGCTGCACGCAGTCGAGTGACGGTGCAGCGCCGGCCTTAGAAGCCAGAGGAGCGCCGGACCCGGAGCGGAGCCGCGGCGCTGGACAGGTAAGAGAGGTTTTTATTTTATTGTTATGGGGCTGGGTGGGCTGATCTGAGGTCTGATGGGGGCACACTGAGCTGTTCTGAGGTCTGATGGGGACACACTGGGCTGTTCTGAGGTCTGATGGGGGCACAGTGGGCTGTTCTGAGGTCTGTTGGGGGCACAGTGGGCTGTTCTGAGGTCTGATGGGGGCACACTGGGCTGTTCTGAGGTCTGATGGGGGCACACTGAGCTGTTCTGAGGTCTGATGGGGGCACACTGGGCTGTTCTGAGGTCTGATGGGGGCACACTGGGCTGTTCTGAGGTCTGATGGGGGCACAGTGGGCTGTTCTGAGGTCTGTTGGGGGCACAGTGGGCTGTTCTGAGGTCTGATGGGGGCACACTGGGCTGATCTGAGGTCTGATGGGGGCACACTGGGCTGTTCTGAGGTCTGATGGGGGCACACTGGGCTGTTCTGAGGTCTGATGGGGGCACACTGAGCTGTTTTGAGGTCTGATGGGGACACACTGGGCTGTTCTGAGGTCTGATGGGGGCACACTGGGCTGTTCTGAGGTCTGAAGGGGGCACACTGAGCTGTTCTGAGGTCTGATGGGGGCACACTGAGCTGTTCTGAGGTCTGATGGGGGCACACTGAGCTGTTTTGAGGTCTGATGGGGGGCACACTGGGCTGTTCTGAGGTCTGTTAGGGGCACACTGGGCTGTTCTGTGGTCTGTTGGGGGCACAGTGGGCTGTTCTGAGGTCTGATGGGGGCACACTGGGCTGATCTGAGGTCTGATGGGGGCACACTGGGTTGTTCTGAGGTCTGATGGGGGCACACTGGGCTGTTCTGAGGTCTGATGGGGGCACACTGAGCTGTTCTGACGTCTGATGGGGACACACTGGGCTGTTCTGAGGTCTGTTGGGGGCACACTGGGCTGATCTGAGGTCTGATGGGGGCACACTGAGTTGTTCTGAGGTCTGATGGGGGCACACTGGGTTGTTCTGAGGTCTGATGGGGGCACACTGAGCTGTTCTGAGGTCTGATGGGGACACACTGGGCTGTTCTGAGGTCTGATGGGGGCACACTGGGCTGATCTGAGGTCTGATGGGGGCACACTGGGTTGTTCTGAGGTCTGATGGGGGCACACTGGGCTGTTCTGAGGTCTGATGGGGGCACACTGAGCTGTTCTGAGGTCTGATGGGGACACACTGGGCTGTTCTGAGGTCTGATGGGGGCACACTGAGCTGTTCTGAGGTCTGATGGGGGCACACTGAGCTGTTCTGAGTTCTGATGGGGACACACTGGGCTGTTCTGAGTTCTGATGGGGGCACACTGGGCTGTTCTGAGGTCTGATGGGGGCACACTGAGCTGTTATGAGGTCTGATGGGGACACACTGGGCTGTTCTGAGGTCTGATGGGGCACACTGGGCTGTTCTGAGGTCTGATGGGGGCACACTGGGCTGTTCTGAGGTCTGATGGGGGCACACTGGGCTGTTCTGAGGTCTGATGGGGGCACACTGGGCTGTTCTGAGGTCTGTTGGGGGAACAGTGGGCTGTTCTGAGGTCTGATGGGGGCACACTGGGCTGTTCTGAGGTCTGACGGGGGCACACTGAGCTGTTCTGAGGTCTGATGGGGGCACACTGAGCTGTTCTGAGGTCTGATGGGGGCACACTGGGCTGTTCTGAGGTCTGTTGGGGGAACAGTGGGCTGTTCTGAGGTCTGATGGGGGCACACTGGGCTGTTCTGAGGTCTGACGGGGGCACACTGGGCTGTTCTGAGGTCTGATGGGGGCACAGTGGGCTGTTCTGAGGTCTGATGGGGGCACACTGGGCTGTTCTGAGGTCTGATGGGGGCACACTGAGTTGTTCTGAGGTCTGATGGGGGCATACTGAGCTGTTCTGAGGTCTGATGGGGACACACTGGGCTGTTCTGAGGTCTGATGGGGGCATACTGAGTTGTTCTGAGGTCTGATGGGGACACACTGGGCTGTTCTGAGGTCTGATGGGGGCACAGTGGGCTGTTCTGAGGTCTGATGGGGGCACACTGGGCTTTTCTGAGGTCTGATGGGGGCACAGTGGGCTGTTCTGAGGTCTGATGGGGGCACACTGGGCTGATCTGAGGTCTGATGGGGACACACTGGGCTGATCTGAGGTCTGATGGGGGCACACTGGGCTGTTCTGAGGTCTGATGGGGGCACAGTGGGCTGTTCTGAGGTCTGTTGGGGGAACAGTGGGCTGTTCTGAGGTCTGATGGGGGCACAGTGGGCTGATCTGAGGTCTGATAGGGGCACACTGGGCTGTTCTGAGGTCTGATGGGGGCACACTGGGCGGTTCTGAGGTCTGATGGGGGCACACTGGGCTGTTCTGAGGTCTGATGGGAGCATTCTGAGGTCTGTTGGGGGCACACTGGGCTGTTCTGAGGTCTGATGGGGGCACAGTGCGTTGTTCTGAGGTCTGATAGGGGCACAGTGGGCTGATCTGAGTTCTGATGGGGGCACACTGGGCTGTTCTGAGGTCTGATGGGGGCACACTGGGCTGATCTGAGGTCTGATGGGGTCACACTGGGCTGTTCTGAGGTCTGATGGGGACACACTGGGCTGATCTGAGGTCTGATGGCACACTGGGCTGTTCTGAGGTCTGATGGGGGCACACTGGGCTGTTCTGAGGTCTGATGGGAGCATTCTGAGGTCTGTTGGGGGCACACTGGGCTGTTCTGAGGTCTGATGGGGGCACAGTGCGTTGTTCTGAGGTCTGATAGGGGCACAGTGGGCTGATCTGAGTTCTGATGGGGGCACACTGGGCTGTTCTGAGGTCTGATGGGGGCACACTGGGCTGATCTGAGGTCTGATGGGGTCACACTGGGCTGTTCTGAGGTCTGATGGGGACACACTGGGCTGATCTGAGGTCTGATGGCACACTGGGCTGTTCTGAGGTCTGATGGGGGCACACTGGGCTGTTCTGAGGTCTGATGGGGGCACACTGGGCTGATCTGAGGTCTGATGTGATGTCCTGAAATTTATGGGGGGTCTGATATGAAGTCTGATGAAAAATATTTTTTTCTCATTTTCCTACTCTAAAATCTGGGGTGCGTCTTATCTTCGGGATGCGTCTTATAAAGCGAAAAATACAGTATGTTTCCGTATGTCCGTTCCGCAAAAAAATAGAACATGTCCTATTATGGACAAGGATAGGACTGTTCTATTAGGAGCCAGCTGTTCTGTTCTACAAAATACGGAATGCTCACAGACGTCATCTGTATTTTTTGACTATCCATTTTTTGCGGACCACAAAATACATACGGTCGTGTGCATGAGTCCTAACAGTGATCAAAAAGTCGTACGTACCAAAATAATAGTACCAATAAAAACTACAGTTTGTTCTGCAAAAAACAAGGCCTCATACAGCTCTGTGGATGGAAATTTGGAAATATAAAAAGGTTATGGCTGTCAGAAAATGGCGATGCAAAGAAAATTTTGATTTTTTTTCAAAGGTTTTTTTTTTTTTTTTAAAGTTTGGTATTGCTGTATTCATATTGATCTGCAGAATAAGAACATCATGTCATTTTGGAGCACAGTAAATGCTGTGATGTCAAAACCCCCAAAACTTTGGCGGAATGGTGGTGTTGTTTTTTTTTTTTTTTTCAATTTAACCCCACAAAGAATTTTTTTCCCATTTTCCAATAACAGACATGTTAAATTAAATGGTGCCTTAATAAATATATAAATACACAAACAAATAAGCCCTCATATGGCTATATGAATGGAACATTTAAAAAGTTAGACTATTGGAATGCGGGTAGGAAAAAACAAAAATGCTAAACCAAAAATGAGCCCGATACTTAAAGGGGTATTCTGGTTACCATAAATATAGCTTATGTTTTAGACTAATTCATCATCAATAATTACCTAATATAATGTAAATTTCACATATTTACCGTTCAGTAGTTATAGAAGTAGTTTTCTTCCTCTGCTACCCACTGTGTTACCATGGCAGCGACCTGTAGTTCTGAGCCTTTGTTAGGTCAAGCATGCTCAGTGTGTTACTATCAGTTCTCTAGCTAAATATTAGTGTGCTGCTGATTGGTGAGTAGAGGGGGCGAGTCTGAACTGTATGTCAGGCAGCCAATCAGTAATCATCAACACACACCAGGAAAGCTGGAGATTGTAGTTTTGTAAGGGAAGATCAGGAGCCATGATACTGTCAGTGTGTTGCAGGCTCACACAGGAGCTAGACAAATGGATTGCAAGGTATAATGATGAAGCTCTGGTCATATGTATAGATATGGGTTCTGGTTGGGTCACAGATTGCAGCCTTAAAGAGGACCTTTCACCACTCCCGACAATTCTATTTTAATAGCTTCATGCATTCCCCAAGTACTAACAATTCTGGAACATCTATTCTTATGTCTCTATGTTGTGCTATTCCTGTATTTTTTCTACTAGAAGTTATGAATGAATTGCTATTTGCCCTCAGTAAAGGAACAGAGGGGAGGTGACCAGTTGGGAGTGTGTATCTGCACAGTGTGACTCTATCCAATCAGTGCTGCCATTTTCAAACTTTGCAGGTACACACCCCCAACTTGTTACCTCCCCTCTGTACCCTTACTGCAGACTGCTAGCAATTCATTCATAACTTCTAGTAACAATAATAAAGGAATGGCACAACATACAGACATAAGAATAGATGTTCCAGAATTGTTATTACATGGGGAATGCATGAAGATATTAAAACAGGAATGTCAGGAGTGGCGAAAGGTCCTCTTTAATGCAGTTTTTCAAAAATTAAGCTACTTTACCGGAATACCCCTTTAAGGAGTTAAACGTATGGTTACAATACTACTATATTTACCGTCATGATCTCCTATTGCAGTATACGAATTTCTGTACACACACTGGTGCCTTAAGTGCGATGCATTACTAAGCTGTTCAGTATGGGGATGATTCACTTTGCATCCATGAAGTGCAAATTCATAGCATGTTAAATAGAAGTGACAATTAATTTATCTTTACTGTCTCGTATTGCTTCAAAGCCAATAGTGCGTGCAGTATATTACGGCGAATTTACAGTGTACCTACTCCGAGCATTGCAGAGGTAATGAAGTCCTAGACAGAATACATTACTGCATCATTATAGGACATGTCTAATCCTCTGCTCTACTTCTGCCAGATTTTATTGGAGATCTATCGGTGGAGGTCATCGTACATTGGGTCCCACATTCCAGAACATTCTAGAAGTGTTCATCACAGGAGGTCTATGATTGATGACAAGTATAAATAATGAACATGCAAATTTCAGGCATCATTAGACCCTTTAGTACCGTCACTATGTATTCTTTATTTCACTTGTGTTTTCTGATGCTAAAACATCTTCACTCTAAGGGCTCATGCTCACAAACGTATTTTTTTCCGTGTCTGTTCCGTTTTTTGTTTTTTTTTGTGGCCTGTAGGCAGAACCATTCATTTCAATGGGTCCACAAAAGAAACAGAAATGACTCTGTGCATTCTGTTTCCATATGTCTGTTCTGCAAAAAATAGAAAATGTCCTATTATTCTCCACATTATGTATAAGGATAGGACTGTTCTGTTAGGGGCCACACCGTGTGCATTCCGCATCTGTATATTACGGAAGTTCTCCCGCAAAAAAAATGAAACATGTCCTATACTTGGCCACAAAATCACGTCCGTAGCCCCATTCAATGGGCCCAAAGTTAATGGGTCCGCAAAAATGCGGAACACTACGGAAGACTTTTCGTATGTGTTCCATTCCGTTTTTATACGGATCACGGAATGCATACGGTAGTGTGAATGGGGCCTAACTTGTAGGAAATATTCCTGGAGTGGCTTCTGTGGAAAACTACATTGTTATAGCCACATGTAAAAGCTTCAGTTACCGCATTTACCTGGGTCTTTTCTATGATGCATTTTCCCCATTGAAAGTGCTACAGTATCTCTCCTTCTTGGTTTGTGGATTGGGGGCCCAACAGGCCAGGGCCCAACACTGCTGGCACCGCCGCTGAGAGGACTTTATGTGAAGACATAGTGAGTAGTGCTGTCTTAAAGGGGTATTCTCATCTTAGACAATGGGGGCATATCGCTAGGATATGCCCCCATTGTCTTATAGGTGCGGGTCCCACCGCTGGGACCCGCACCTATAGCCAGAACGGAGCGGGGAGCGCTGCGCCTGGAGGACCCCAGGTTTCCGGGGGTCCGGGCACCACCAGGCGCAGCTCCCCGCGCCGCTCATAGAAATGAATGGGAGCCGGGCCGTGCATGCGCGGTGCGCTCCCATTCATTTCTATGGAGCCGACGGAAGTAGCCGAGCCAGCGCTCGGCTATTTTCGGCGGCCCCATAGAAATGAATGGAGGGCGGCTGCGCATGCGCAGTGCGCCCTCATTCACTTCGGGGGCTCCGTTCTCGATATAGGTGCGGGTCCCAGCGGTGGGACCCACACCTATAAGACAATGGGGGCATATCCTAGCGATATGCCCCCATTGTCTAAAATGAGAATAATCCTTTAATAACTTTTTTGGATACGTTTTCCCCATTGAATTCAATAAAGATCATTTTCAAACATTTTTACCCCAGTTTTTGGTGGAAAAAAAAAAGTCTCAAGACTCTTGTTGCATGGATGTCTTTACGCTGTCCTCAACACAAGGGAGTGGCATGACGGGGGCCGGGACTTCTGCTCTGGCAAATTTATTATCATTTACGACTATGCGTAAAAAGGGAGGAAGAACGACTTCACTCAGGGACTCATGGAGGTGCGCCTAAGGCTAGGGCTACACGGCGGGATGTCATGTAATGTATTTCAATGGTGTCACAATGCGACTGTGAAGCCAAAGTTGCAAAAAAATCCATCCTAGTTGTTCTTTTTTTTTTTTTTAGTAATAGAATGTCGCCCAAAAAATGTTGCCGTGTAGCTGTTCTCTTTTTTTGTCTCGCGATCACATGTTGCCATGTAGCCCTAGTTTAATTTATGCCAAGGCGTCTGCCTCGACATAAATTAGACGGATCCTCCGGCAGCGCAGGGAGGGAACAAAGACCGGCGTAAAACGCAGTTCTTTGTAAATGACCCCCAATGCCTTTACTATTCATCATGAGGGATCATGACTTTAACCATATCTATAACCCATAAGTATTTTTTTTGCGCTCAGCAATTATACTACAGTAAGATCTTTAGGCAGACGTTCCGTGCAGTCCTCCGTCTGGATTGCCGCGATTGCCTTGCTTTAATGAAACATTTATCATTATAATAGCAATTTAAGGGCGCATTGTATTTCTGCCTCAGCATAAATTATTTACTGATATTTTACATTACCTGGTGCTACAATTTATTTACTCCCGCTAAGAAAGCATAGAATTATATTCCGCAGCGCAGCTTGTTCCCAGCAAATCAGCGGCCGCGCTAATTAAACTAAAATACAGTCCATGTAGTGGAGCCTATAACAAGATGCCGCCTTTTGCCAAATTAACTTTTATTTTGTTGCTCTTTTGAGAAACTGAATGTCTATGAATTTGCGATGATGTTTAAATTATTCCAGCACTTTGTCTTCCCCGGCTCTTCCCCAGTCCAATGATTTGTAATAGAGTGGAAGGTAACAAGGTTCTTTTTTTTTCCCTTCCTCAAAGGATCCATGTTTCAGACTGCAGATACTTTCTCGCCCACGGTGCATGGCATGAAGGATATACGCCGCAGAAATCCTTGTTGTCTTAATAGCTAATTCATTTACATGGAAAGTAAGATTCCTCTCGTTTCCACTTTGCTCCTTAAGGCATTTATCTTGTTGTATGCAGTGACTGCATAATGAGCACCTGCAGTGACTGCTTCTGTAACACATACTTGACAGGATCAAATCCACAATAGCTTACACTTTAATCATAGGCTTCTCTTCCAGTGTTGAGATGTGTGCGAAAACTAGAGGACACGTTTATGGAAATTCTTGTTTCGGCAGCAGATTTTGGTCTTCAAAATGGCGCATGTTTTTTGGATGTTGAAGCACTTGGCCTCTCGAAACGCGTTGCGGTCTACCTGTATCTTCATGGTGACAGCACCTGGAAGAAGGTCCTTCTTTTTAAAAACTAAAAACCTCTGCTTCTGAAGTCCTGGCTGACCATGGCTGGTGAGGAACCCTGGCTGCAGTCCCAAACAGTAGCTAAAAAAACAGCACAATAGTAAGTGGTTGTGACATTAACAACCTAAAAAGGTAGGCGCATTACCAAATAAAATTGTGACGACCCTGTTTATGCATTACTGCATGTGAGGCAGTGCCTCCTTGTTTTTCCCAGCATTTAACATAAGTGACATAGGCATATAGGTATGGGGCATTACAATACATGCTGGTTTTGCTGAGATATTTGTTATATAGTTGCGTAGTTATGTAATTTAATTAAAAGACACCGGCCCATAAAGTTGAACCTTTCTCAGATCACGAAGCTCTGGAAGTGGGCAGAGTCTGATGTACAGCAATATACAGAAAGCAGAGAAGAGGAGAGTGTGGTGCAGAGAATTGAAGAGAACCAAGAGAAGCATCAAATGATAGATAAGAGTAGTCACCTTCTGGTCCAGGTGTAGAGCAAAACAGTGGGGCTTACATATGAGTTTCATCACCCTCATATCAGTTGGGTCATTAAAGTGAATCCGGAGCCTGCCGTAGACAGTCCGTATAAAAAGCAGCGGTGACACTTGTCTGCAGAGGAGTTTATCAAAAAGCAGGAGGCATATGGCCTAAAACTAAGACCTAAACTAAGATATCCGAGGTTGCTTTGTCATAATTGAGCACAGATACTGCCCAGATACTTTTAAAGAGGCTATGACACTTGCCAAATAAACTTGTGTTCTAAACCCATTCCAGATCAGTTATTTTGCTGTTTCTCAATGTTTAATCTGTACTCTGTTAAAGAGTCAGACAAGAGCAAGAATGGCGTCCGTGAAATTTCTTACGACATCATCTGCCAGCCCGACCACATTATAGCACCACTATACATTAAAAGGTCATGTAAATAACTGTATCACAGATGCATATAGGCCATAACAGAGCTCCCATGGAGGTGCGTGAGCCATTTACTATATTTCTATAAGCCTCTGATTTCATACAGACACTTTATTAATGTAACAGAAATAATGGTAAAAATTAATCATCAGACAATGTTTCTTAGTGGATATGGATTAGGTGATAAATAAATTATTAACTCACCTTTGCCTGCCACCAGGAAGCACTGATTGGATAGTGTCAGGCCATATCACCATAAAAGCCCAGTCTACAGTAGTTGTCCCACTTAAGGCCCTATTATACGAGCTGACAAGCAGAGCAATTATCGGGAAGCAAAGATCCTAGGAATGCTCGTTCCTGATAATTGCTGTATAAGGCCTCTTTCACACGAGCGTCACGGATTAGTTCCGGGTGCGTTCAGGAAAACTTGCACCATTTTGCAAGCAAGTTCAGTCAGTTTTGTCTGCGATTGTGTTCAGTTTTTTCCGCGCGGGTGCAATGCGTTTTGATGCGTTTTTCACGCGCGTGATAAAAAAATGAAGGTTTACAAACATCTCTTAGCAACCTTCAGTGAAAAACGCATTGCATCCGCACTTGCTTCAGGATGCAATGCGTTTTTCACTGAAGCCCCATTCACTTCTATGGGGCCAGTGCTGCGTGAAAAACGCAGAATATAGAACATGCTGCGTTTTTCACGCAACGCAGAACCGATGCATGAAAAAAAACCCTCATGTAGGCAGACCCATGAAAATAAATGGGTCAGGATTCAGTGCGGGTGCTATACGTTCACGTCACGCATTGCACCCGTGCGGAAAACTCGCTCGTGTGAAAGGGGCCTAAAGGTGCCACAGATTATCTGATGAACAAGCATTTGAAAGCATAATTGATGCCGAAATCAAAATCATCATTTCTGGGCGGCAGCTTGTTCTGTGTAAACAGAGATCTGCTGCCCAAAAACATTGAATGAGGATGATTGATTGAAGAAGCGATTGCTCGTCCCCATACATTGCTGCAAGTAACTGCTGCTCTCACCTGTGCTTGCGATGAGGAATGAACAGTTTATTCCCGATAATTACCCGCATAGTCGGCCTGTGTAAAGGAGCCTTTATAATTTCACTTGACATGAAGCCTTTACAAAGGCCAGCCATTTGCTGTTATCAGTAAAGGGCACCCAATGGGGGGAAGGGTGAGTATACTAAATGTGTGATGAAATCAGAACCGAAATAATGATTGTAATTGTTGCAATGAGTTCCTTTATCTTACACAGTTCCTGTAGCTGGAGCTCAGAAAGTCTTATGATCCTGGCACTTTTTCTTTTTAATTGAGGCTGGTCAAGCATTGGATGATCAAAGCATTACAATTTATAGAGGAAAAAATCCTACCAGGGAGAGGCTGAAAAACATCCTCCCATATGCAGCAGCCATTCTGACAGTCCAGTGCTGTCTCATATATGAGGGGCATTCATTAAAGATTTCCCTTGACCCACTTCCTGTGGACTGAGAGCAATGAAACTTGGCACAGTTATTAGTCCTTCTTTACATAGGTGCCACCTAGGGACACACACTTCTCCCATCTCTTTATGCAACTGTAAACACCTCGCTTGTAGAAGTCGACAGGTTGCTCCAAAAGCCACGTTGTGACTTCAGAAATCAGAGTCTCATCATCTGGAAAATGCTTGCCCTTCAAAAATAACTTCATTGTTGGAAAGAAGTCCAATGGTGCGAGGTCGGGTGAATAAGGGGGATGCGGTAGAATTTCAAAGCCACAGGAGCATGCTTCATTTTGGGCAACATGTGAGTTGTGAATTACATAGTAACATAGTTTATAAGGCCAAGAAAAGACATCTGTCCATCCAGTTCGGCCTGTTTTCCTACAAGTTGATCCAGAGGAAGGCAAAAAAACCCTGTGAGGTAGAAGCCAATTTTCCCCACTTTAGGGAAAAAAATTCCTTCCGGACTCCAAACAGGCAATCAGAATTACTCCCTGGATCAACGACCCATCTCTAGTAACTATAACCTGTAATATTATTACCCTCCAGAAATACATCCAGGTCCCTCTTGAACTCTTTTAGTGAACTTACCATCACCACCTCCTCAGGCAGAGAGTTCCATAGTCTCACTGCTCTTACCATAAAGAATCCTCTTCTATGTTTGTGTACAAACCTTCTTTCCTCCAGACGCAGAGGATGTCCCCTTGTCACAGTCACAGTCCTGGGGATAAATAGATCATGGGAGAGATCTCTGTACTGACCCCTGATATATTTATACATAGTTATTAGATCTCCCCGTCTTTTTTTCTAAAGTGAATAAGTCTAATTTTGATAATCTTTCTGGGTACTGTAGTCCACCCATTCCAGTTATTACTTTAGTTGCCCTCCTCTGAACCCTCTCCAGCTCTGCTATGTCTGACTTGTTCACAGGAGCCCAGAACTGTACACAGTACTCCATGTGTGGTCTGACTAGTGATTTGTAAAGTGGCAGGACTATGTTCTCATCACGGGCATCTATGCCTCTTTTGATGCAACCCATTATCTTATTGGCCTTGGCAGCAGCTGTCTGACACTGGTTTCTACAGCTTAGTTTGCTGTTCACTAAAATTCCTAGGTCCTTTTCCATGTCCGGAGTTACCTAATATTTTACCATTTAGTATGTACTGGTGACTTGCATTATTCCTTCCCATATGCATAACCTTACATTTGTCAGTGTTAAACCTCATCTGCCACTTCTCTGCCCAAGCCTCCAGTCCATTGGTCAGTTGGTGCACTGTCTTGCAGAAGGCGGACACCTTGGTTTTGATGGCCTCTCGCAATTTCTGCAGCAGAGAAGCATAGTATTCCCCAGTGATCATGGTACCCTTTGCCAGGAAATCCATTAATACTACTCCGTGCTGGTCCCAAAATACTGTGAGTATGACCTTGCCTGCCGAGGATTGGGCAAGTGCCTTCTTTGGAGGTGGTGAGTCATGATACTTCCATTGCATTAGTCTCTGGATCATGGTAATGGACCCAGCTTTTATCCTGTGTGATCAGTCTGTAGAAAAAGTCCTCCTGGTTTCCATGGCACATCGTCAATAGAGCCTGAGAGCATTCGACTCTTTCCTGCTTCTGGAAAGGTGTGAGCAGCCAGGGAACCCAGCGAGCGGATACCTTATGCATGTGAAGATGATCTTGGATGATTTTTTCCATGGACCCCACACTAATCTTGACATTTTGGGCTAGGTGGTGAATGGTTACATGGCAATTTTCCAAAATGGTGACCTCCACTTGCTGGATGGTGTGTTCATCAATAGCAGAGGGGGTCGCCCTGGAATTGGAGCTGTTTCCACCGAAGTCCTACCACATTTGAATTGATAATGCCAGTTCTTGACTACATCATATGATGGGGAATCATCACCATAAACCTTTTTCATCTCATCAAAAACCTTTTTCATCTCATCAAACGTTTCCTTTGGTGTGCAGCCTTTCAATTAAAGGTCCATTATCAAACCTCACACCACTTCAGCACCTGTAAAATCAAGACCGTTATCAGTTGCAAATTGGTACATAACCTATAGAGACTTATATCATTACACATGTGCAGTTTCAGCATCCTGTGATAAATAGAAGTGGGTCAGGGGAAATCTTTAATGAACGCCCCTTGTAGGAGAAGATTTATCCTAAGGAAAATTGTTAAAGTCAGTATAGCAGGAGTCCGTGTTCCCGCAATTTGGCCAAATTTGTCAAATGTTGTACAATGTTTGATGAATTTGGTACATCTTTAACACTTTTATCATGAGATGTTACTTTAGTTTCTATGCCATCTTTGTACTGGAGTAGGATCACGAACATTGTACCACATGTACCACAGTTTTTCTAGAGACTGCAATCAGATCTGAAAATTCAAGAACAGATGAGAAAAAAAGTCACCGATATCTATCAGTCTAGAAAAGGTTACAAAGCCATTTCTAAGGTTTTGGGACTCCAGTGAACCACAGTGAGAGCGTTTATCCACAAATGGAGAAAACATGGAGCAGTGGTGAACCTTCCCAAGAGTGGTTGGCCTACCAAAACTACTCCAAGAGCGAATCAATGACTCATCCAGGAGTTCACAAAAGAACCCTGAACAACATCTAAAGCACTACAGGCCTCACCTCAGTTAAGTTTTTATGATTTAACAATAAGAAAGAGACTGGACGAAAATGGTATTCATGGGAGAGTCTCCTCTCACATTTGCTAAAAAACATCTTGATAATCTCCAGGCCTTTTGGGAAAATATTCTGTGGACCACAAAATTGGAACTTTTTGGAAGGAGTGCGATCCATTACACCTGGTGTAAAACTAATACAGAATTTCAGAAAAAGAACTGACAGTCAAACATGCTGGTGGTAGTGTGATGGTCTGGGACTGCTTTGCTACTTCCGGGTCTGGACGACTTGCTGTTATTGATGGAACCATAAATTTTGCTCTCTGCCAGAAAATCCAGAAGGGGAACGTCTGGCCATCAGTTTGTGACCTCAAGCGTACTTGGGTTTTGAGCAAGACAATGTTCCAAAGCACAACAGCAAGTCCACCTCTGAATAGCTGATAAAAACAAAAAAAATGAAGGTTTTGGAGTGGCCTAGTCAAAGTCTAGACTTACATCTGATTGAGATGATGTGGCATGACCTTATACAGGTCGTTCATGGTCGAAAACCCCCCAATGTGGCTGAATGAAAACAATTGTGCAAAGAAGAGTGGGCCAAAATTCCTCCACAGAGATATGAAAGGCTCATTGCCAGTTATCACAAACGCTTGATTACAGTTGTTGCAGCCAAGACTGGCACAACCAGTTGTTAGGTTTAGGAGTAAATACTTTTCCACATATCGCCAGGTTGGTTTGAGTAGCTTTTTCCTTTAATAAATGAAATCATCATTTAAAAACTACATTTTTGTATTTACTCAGGTTATCTTTGTCTGATATTCAAATTTGACAATCTGAAACATTTAAGTAAGTGGGACAAATGTGCAAAACCAAAGAAATCTTTTAAGGGCAAATGCTTTTTAACAGCACTGTACAGGTGTGTATATATACGCTACTCACAAAAAGTTAAGGATATTTGGTTTTCAGGTGAAATTTATGGAAAATGTAAAAAGTTCAGACTACAGTGATATTATATCATGAAAGTAGGGAATTTAAGTAGAAGCAGCAATGGTGATTTCCTCATCTCAAACAATTTATTGAAACAAAAGCCAACACCAGTGGTGGGTATACCCCAACAAAAAATGGCAATGTCTCAATAACTTGTCATGTGGCCTTGAGCATCAATTACAGCTTGACAACGACATCTCATGCTGTTCACATGTCGACTTATTGTCTGCTGAGGCATGTCATCCCACTATTCTTGAAGGGCAGCCCTCAGGTCATTGAAGTTCTGGGATACAGAGTTACGAGCCTCTACACGGCAACTCAGCTGATCCTATAGGTTTTCAATGGGATTCAGGTCTGGAGAAAGTGCAGGCCACTCGATTTGAGGTCTGGAGAAAGTGCAGGCCACTCCATTTGAGGTACCCCAGTCTCCAGCAGCCGTTCTCTAATAATCCGACCTTGATGAGCTGGCACATTGTCATCCATGAAGATGAAATTAAGCCTGTGTCATTCATGCAGAGGCACAATGACTGGATTAATGATTTTATTCAAGTAGAATGGACTTGCCACTGTACCATTCACAAAGTGTATTGCAGTATTGACTAGACACACCTGCCCACACTGTAACACCACTGCCACCAAAGGCTTGTCTGGTGACAACAGTGGCTGATGCATAGCGCTTTCCCTGATGTCTCCAACACCATTGGCGACCATCATTTCTGCTCAGAGTGAATCCACTTTTATCAGTGAACAGCACTGAGGCCCACTGGTCCCTCGTCCAGCGTAGATGCTCCCTGGCCCATGCAAGACAATGATACCTGTTGTCAGGTACCCTTGGAGGTCATCTAGCACGCAGACCACGCTGATGTAAACGGTTTCGAATGGTCTCAATGTAAACGGCTTTGAATGGTTGTGATACTTGGGTGCCTCTCACCTCCCTTAAATGTGCCTGGAGTTGTGTGGCATTCATCATCCGGTCCCGCAGAGCATTGTGAACAATGCAGCAGTCATCAGTGTGGGATGTGGCCAAAGGACGTCCACTTCTATGCCTTTCTGTGACTCTTCCAGTCTCTCTGTATCTCTGTTGCAACCTGCTGATGACACTGTGTGACACTCCAAGCTCAGTGGCCACTTCTGTCTGAGAACATCCTGCTTGAAACTTTGCAATGGCCAGGTACTGTTGATCAATTGTTAGGTGTTGTCTTGGACTCATGATGAGGAGGAGTGTTAAAATACCAATTCTAATAGTATCAGGAAATGTATTGGGTGATTCATGGACCAAACACCATTAAGCTCCTTGTTAGAGAACAGCAAGTTGTGGAAAAAGTACTGAAACACTGAACAGTTGGACATGTGCATTCAAAAGTTTAGAGAAGGTCACATTAAGTTCACCTGTAAAGGTTACAGTACATTTTAGGTTCATCCTGAAATTTCATCCATAAGCCAAATATCCCTAACTTTTTGTGAGTAGTGTAGATAGATAGATAGATAGATAGATAGATAGATAGATAGATAGATAGATAGCAAGAGGAAGGAACAGTGGCTACATAGGAGAAAAATGTCAGCTAGTAGAGCCTGGGTGTATCTAGTCTGATACAATCACCACCACCCACCACTGGGAATTTCTATTCTAAACTTCAAGTAGCATACATGCGACTTGAAGTTGCCACTGCTGCTGTAGATCAGCCAAGTGTGTTGCCACTTTCCTGTCTTTTTGACTTGCTTGTAGCAAGGACTGTCTATAATTCATTTGAAGATGTAACGCCAGTCCTCTATGAACTTTTCAATGGGTGACAAATGGGATTTACTGTGATGTGGACATCTTCTCATTTATATAGAGAGCTCAACTCATTTCAGACCTTTATACATCTACTTCTTTTAATAGGACATCTTTTAAATATGAAGTTAAAAACCAGAGTAAATAAGAAATATGTATAATAGAAGGATGGATAGATTTAATAAAATGTTGCTGATATTTGGATAACTTGTATCCATGCTAACAAGAGCAAATACAGAATCTACGTTGTGATACTTCTGTTACTTAGCGCACAGTTTCAAATCTCCTCAAAATATTTCTCATCTTTATCACCTTAAAAGGCAGTGTGAATGTTTTTGTTTTCTTTATGACAGTTGCGCTGTCTAGTCACCAGAGGGTGCAGTTGTTCTTTTTTTATTATACTGTATAAGCATTGTCATGGAATATGTGTATAAAGAGGTTTCTCATCTTGTAAAGTGATGGCATATTGCTGAGAATGAAGGGGCCAAAGTACTGTTATGGGAATTTCCTCTGTCCCTTTCACCTAAATGGGGCTGTGCTCCAGCTTCCTGCACAGTGGGTGGCCTTCCTGCTACTGTGCAAGGAAAGCAGTGAAGGGGATGCAGCTCTACACCACCATTATCAGGATGTGGTCACTTCGTTCTTTGGGGTCCCAGAGTCCGCAATCCACCGATCATAGACTGATGGCATATCCTAGTAACATGCAATCAGCTTATTTAATTAGAAAGTAAAGTGAAAGAAGATTATGGGGGACATGTACTGGTGTTTTGTAGCCAGGTCTCAGTCTTGGCCAACTTACGTCCATAATTATTAAGATGCCCACGTCTCCTAATAATTGTGCTGTATCTGTAGAGGTCTGTAGAGAGGGGTTGTAAAATGTCTCCCTATGTTCTCCTTTTTATGAGAGAATTCCATTACAAATCTGTTAGGCTACTTTCACACTAGCCTTTACTACGGATCCGGCGGGTGAAGGGGCCTGCAGCATCCGTAGTGATAATACAACCTTGTGGATCCGTAATGAACGGATCCGGTTGTATTTTCTTTAACATCATTTTAAACAGATCCGGAATTAACTCCATTGAAAGTCAATGGAGGACGGATCCGTTTACTAGTGAGTCACACCAAACGGATCCGTCCCCATTGACTTGCATTGGGGGTCATTCCGGATCCGTCTTGGTGCGGATGCCCAGACCGGAGAGAAAACCACAGCATGCTGCGGTTTGCTCTTCGGTCTGAAGACGGAACGGAATGCTTCTAGGAGCATTCCGTTGTCTTCAGTTCAGTTTTGTCCCCATTGACAATGAATGAGGACAAATCTGAAGCGTTTTATTCTGGTATTGAGCCCCTATGACGGAGCTCAATACCAGAATTCCAAAACGCAAGTGTGAAAGTAGCCTTACCAAAACCTTTACAGCTTCCCTTCACCATAAAACCCAGGGAGGGACATTTCCTAGGCATTTGCGCCACAATAATGCCCTAAAAAAAGCCACAAATTAGGGTGCACGCCATATGTGCGCCAACTTGTGACTTTTGAAGTTTCTCAACACTTTAAAGATTTTCCCCAGTTAATGTGTTATTTTTTCTTTTTTTACTTGAACCAGCGGGTTGCCTTGAATAAACTAACTAAGGCCCTTTCACACAAGCGTGATGAATTAGGTCCGGATGCGTTCAGGGTGCGTTCAGGAAAACTCGCACCATTTTGCAAGCAAGTTCAGTCAGTTTTGTCTGCGATTGCATTCAGTTGTTTAGTTTTTTCCACGCGGGTGCAATGTGTTTTGATGCGTTTTTCACGCGCGTAATAAAAAACTGAAGGTTTACAAACAACATCTCTTAGCAACCATCAGTGAAAAACGCATTGTATCCGCACTTGCTTCAGGATGCAATGCGTTTTTCACGCAGCCCTGGCCCCATAGAAGTGAATGGGGCTGCGTGAAAAACGCAGAATATAGAACATGCTGCGATTCTCATGCAACGCAGAACTAATACGTGAAAAAAACACTCATGTACACATACCCATTGAAATGAATGGGTCAGGATTCAGTGCGAGTGCACCCGCCCGGAAAAGTCGCTCGTGTGAAAGGGGCCTAACTGACTGGCTGCATTATAACAGCTCATCTAATTTATTTGGGGTGTTTCTGTCTACAAGCTTGTTGACTGTTTCCATTGGTGACCACCAGAATTGTAAATTCTGCTCTTAATGCAGGCTGTATATCGGTACTGGGTAAATATTATGTTAATAAAAACATTTTATTATTTTTGTTGATTATATCTGTATAAACTTAGTGATGGTAAACTATAGTAAACTATAAAGTGATAGTCGAATATTGATACAGTATGACAGTGAGTTTTGTTACTGTTTACTAAAACATGTTCAGAAATACAATTACTGAAAGTGCTTTCTATGAGAGTTTAGGCATAAATGCATGTGAAACCTCAAGTTCTCTCTAAACTCCTCCAATCTGTTGCTGGCCAGTGAGGAAGGAGTTGTAATGCACAAGTAGCCAGTAGTCACATCAACCACAATATTTATCACCTGGTCCATTACAACATGATGAAGGCAATCAATATCTAAAGGGATTTTTGCGAAGGATTAAAAGTATTCTATGGACAGATGAGACACAGATCAACCTTTATCAGATATGTAAAACACATGATGGCATGGGCAAAAGGCAGGCATTACATATCATGGACTCTCAGCCTTTTAGACTCTGTTTTTTGATCAATATATCAAGCTACTGGAGTTTGTGTCATGGGTTGCAAAGACTTAGAGGTTATCCATGAATTTCTCGATAACCCAATTGAGCTCGATACTTTTGATCCTGTGTAATCTGATTTCACGATAGGGATTAAAATGCCTTTAAAGTAAATTGACAGATAAACTAGCTGAGGCTAGGCTAACTGTGGCAGCCTCATGTCTACTCACAGAACATGGTTTGCTAGCGCTGATACTCGATACAGCGATACATACTCCATGTTCCCTCAGCAGCACAAGGAGAAGGAAGTCTCCCCCTGTGCTGCCGCTGCCACCAATGAGAGAGAGGAGGGCGGAGGAGGGGAGGGGCTGTGGCCGCTGCGCCACCAATGAACATTACTATCATTTATACAAGTACAGGGGCGGGTGCCGGCGCAGGATCACATAGCCGGCACCCGCCCCTGTACTTGTATAAATGATAGTAATGTTCATTGGTGACGCAGTGCGCCCCCCCCCAACGCCCCAGTATTAAATCATTGGTGGCAGTGGCCACAGGCGCCCCCCCCCTTCCCCTCTTCATTGGTGGCAGTGGTGATTCCGATCGGAGCCCCAGCAGTGTAATCGCGGGCTCCGATCAGTTACCATGGCAACTAGGACACTACTGAAGTCCTGGCTTCCGTGGTAAGCATAGGGCAGCAGGGAGAGTGTAAGTCCTATGCACCCTAATAGAGCTCTATTAGGGTGCATAGGACAAGGGTTCTAGCCCCTAAGGGGGCTAATAGGAAATAAAAGTAAAAAAAAATAAAATAAAAAAACCAAACACCAAAATACTCCAAAACAAGTTTAAATTCCCCCTTCCCAATTTTACATATAAAATATATAAACAATAAATGAACATATTAGGTATCGCCACGTCCCAAAAATTAAAATATTAAAAAATATCTCCTATGCGGTCAAAGCCATAACAGAAAAAATAAATAAATAAAAAACACACGATTCAGCATTTTTTTAGTCACCTTGTCCCCCCCCCAAAAAATAGGATAGGACTGTTCTATTATGGGTTGGACGTTTTATAAAATGCGGAATGCACGCAGCTTTTTTTGGTGTTTTTATTTTTTCACGTGGTATCGAATGATATCGAGTATCGCGATACTTTTTTATGGTATCGAAACCGAATCAAAATTTTGGTATCATGACAACCCTATTTGTGTCTATCCTGTATATAGCACTTTCTGTTGCTGTATCCAACCAAACTTCTCTTTTCTCTGCCGCATTTCCAGCTCCACCTCTAGCAACGCCCAACTGATTTATAACTTCTCCCACAGCTATTTACATGAACACTCCCCTATCACTGCCCCTAGCAACACCCAGCTGGTTTATAGCTCCTCCCACCAGCTATTTACATAGACACTTCCCTATCACTGCCAATAACAACCCCCGGCTAGTTTATAGCTTCTCCCACCAGCTAGTTACATAGATACTCCCCTGTCACTGCCCCTAACAACCCCCAACTAGTTTATAGCTCCTCCCACCAGCTAGTTACACAGACACTCCCCTGTCACTGCCCCTAACAACCCCCAACTAGTTTATAGCTCCTCCCACCAGCTAGTTACTTAGACACTCCCCTGTCACTGCCCCTAACAACCCCAACTAGTTTATAGCTCCTCCCACCAGCTAGTTTACATAGACACTCCCCTATCACTGGCCCTAACAACCCCCAGCTAGTTTATAGCTTCCTCCCACCAGCTAGTTACATAGACACTCGCCTATCACTGGCTCTAACAACACCCAGCTGTTTATAGCTCCTCCCACCAGCTAGTTACATAGACACTCCCCTATCACTGGCCCTAACAACACCTAGCTAGTTTATAGCTCCTCCCACCAGCTAGTTACATAGACACTCGCCTATCACTGGCTCTAACAACACCCAGCTGGTTTATAGCTCCTCCCACCCGCTAGTTACATAGACACTCCCCTATCACTGGCCCTAACAACACCTAGCTAGTTTATAGCTCCTCCCACCCGCTAGTTACATAGACACTCCCCTATCACTGCCCCACCTGTGGACATAACATCACAGGAGATAAGGAAGAGCTGCATGGTCATGGTCATGTGACCACAGCCCAGAACAGAAGCAATGAAGGTAAACGAAATACATTACAAAATGACAGCTGCCTTCATAAACGCTTATTTTAAAGCAGGGGTAGGGAACCTCCGGCTCTCCAGCTGTTGTGAAACTACAACTCCCAGCAAGCATACTCGCTCTGCTCTTCTAAGAACTCTCATAGAAATGAATGAAGCATGCTGGGAATTGTAGTTTCACAACAGCTGGAGAGCCGGAGGTTCCCTACCCCTGTTTTAAAGGATCTTGATGCAAACCAGAAAACTCCCTTTAAAGTCTGGAATAGCCCTTTAACTGACAGGGCAATCTAGCTCTCGCTTTGTGCACTGATGGATTAATGTGAATTTGTATGGCACCGAACAGACTTTTCAGGAGAAAATTATGGAGCAAACAAGGAGCAGTCCGTCAGGTTTATCTCCTGGTCAGGATTTTCCGCTGTGGCTTATTTTTCTCTTTAACAAATAATTTTAAAAAAATCTAAATGTAAGAGAATATTTCCACCCCCTCGCCTGTGATTTCATGTCTCAGTGAGGGCAACTATTTCACCATTCTAAGCCTTTGTCCCACTCTTGTGTCTCTCTTGCAAAGGTTAAATGCTAATATGGAAACAAAGCGTGTGTCACATTCCTGTACATCAGCTATGCAGCAGATTGTGTGGGTAAAAGCGCAAAGAAACACAGAGAGGAAATGCCTTTAATATTTCTTAAACACTGTAATCATGTTTCCTTTGGCATCATTCTCAGCAGTCCTAATGAAGAGACTTTGGAGAATGACTTTTTGTTTTTTTTTATTACTCCGTGGGGGAGGATTGACCCATCCTAGTCACTTGAATGACTGTAGCCTCATGGCAATCAGAATTTTTAGGAAATATTTTTTTAATTTTTTTTTT
Organism: Rhinella marina; assembly: GCA_900303285.1. Taxonomy (NCBI): domain Eukaryota; kingdom Metazoa; phylum Chordata; class Amphibia; order Anura; family Bufonidae; genus Rhinella; species Rhinella marina. The sequence goes on from ONZH01000801.1 coordinate 127,697, forward strand.
TGGCATGGTGCAGGATTACACTCTCCGTTGTCCGTGTTTACACTTGCTGTCTCTCCGGAAAGACAGTGGAAAATTCTGTGGGAAGATAAAATGCGCCACCTACGCAGTCCCATGACATTTCTCCGAATGCTTCAACTTTTCGTGGTGGTTGTCTTGACCATTACTGATTAGAGAGCTCAATCAGTGCAGAATTATTATACATTTCCATTCCTGTTTGACGTTCATGGACAGGATCTGCCAGTTTTCTTCCTAATTTGTTTTTAAGAAAAATAACGGGTGAAGGTCAATGGCTCATGGTGTGATTTAGAATTAATCAGTGGCTGTCAACAAGAGAAATGTAGAAAACCATAAAAATTTGCTTTCACATAGTTTTTGCATTTACTTCTACGTGTACAAAGTGAAATGTAAGCGTTACAATATGGTTTCTACAATATATTCCTGGCTGTTATCTTCATGACTCATTTTTAGCTAAACAGGTGTCTCTTGACAGGTGCACAGTAATGTGACATCCCATGGTAGGAACTTGAGCTCATAACAGCTCATAGTTATGGACTGAATGTCCCAGGTCAGTGACGGCTAACCTCCGGCACTCCAGCTGTGGTGAAACTACGACTCCCAGCATGCTCCATTCATTTCTATGGAGTTCTGAGAACAACCAAGCAAGTGTGCATCTTGGGAGTTGTAGTTTTACCACAATTGGAGTGCCGGAGGTTATCCATCATAGTCCTAGTTGGTCTCCCATGAATAACATAGTCAGCCCCTGAGTAGTTCAGAGATTGTCCTACACTACAACAAGGCCTATTTGTAGGCTCATCAACATGTGATCAATGGCGGCCATGGTTCTCTACCCTTAGCTTGTCTCTGATATGGCACCGCTCTCATCCAGGCACCTTCTCTGGTATTGTAGGTCATCTCCATTCACTTGAGTCCCAAGTGGTTCTGGTAGAGCAAACATAGTCCCTGTGGCAAATACAATATTCCCGTGACAGGCTGCCATATGTTACTTCATGTGGTGCCGTTTGTCAGACATGTTTTCTGAAATGCTTCTAGGGGAGAATAACTATGTAATACAGCTAGCTTTGGAGCATGCCACAGCTCTGTATATCTGAAATTTACATGAGTCCTAAGGGGAATTCCTTTCAACCATTGTGCCAGTGCCTTCAATATGGCTTACAGGGTTTTTATAGTAATGTTATACTTGTGTGCAGTAATTAGATTCAATCAATACACCATACTAATATATTGATATATTTCAGGCTTAGACTATTAAAAGTAGCATCAACCTTCTACTATTATGTGTGGGTCCAATAAAAACATGAAGGTATAAAGTATTATTATTAGTTATTTCAAAGCACCATTAATGCCATGGTTACTCATACATAATATAAGAAAATGCAATAAACAAGGAACTATTAACAGACTAGTACAGAGGGGGAGAGGACCCTGCACACCAGAGCTTACAATCTACAAGGGGAGGGTGAAGAACACAGTAGGTAAGGGTAAAGCTCATTTGGCTGTGTGGTGGCAGAATGCTCATTGCAGATGGTAGGCTCTCCTGAAGAGGTGGGTTTTCAGGTTACTTTTGAAGGTTTGGATTTTGGGGGAGAGTCTGATGTGTTGGGGTAGTGAGTTCCAGAGTAGGGGAGAGGCACATGAGAAATCTTGTAGTCGAAAGTGTGAAGAACAGATGCGAGGAGAACAGAGAAGTACCCTATTTTTCGCTTTATAAGACGCATCTGGAAGATAAGACGCACCCCAGGTTTTAGAGATGGTAAATAACATAAAAAATATTATATCATATAACATAAACTCAGTCCAGTGTACCGTAATTGACCTAAGTGTTATAACCCCCCTCATCCAAAGGAATGCACCATGTACTGCAGTATATATATCCCTATATATGAGGGGACTCATGGTCACATTTAATATACACAGGTCAATTGAGGTACAATCCCTGGACAGTGTTTATATTAAATGTTACTATAACCCCCCCCCCCCATCCATAGGAATTAACCCATGCTGCACATAGATGTATTCCTATGGATGAGGAGGGTTATAGTCACATTTAATGCAAACATTTAATGCCAATAATAGTACAGTTCCTGGACAGTGTTTATATTAAATGTGACTATAACCCCTCTCATCCTTAAAGGGGTTCTCCGGGAATTAAGAAAATGAATATACTGAAATATTACTTTATTATAAATATATTCCCAAATACCTTTCATTAGTTATAATGACTCATTTTGTCTATGGAGCAATCATTAGGAGAAATAAAATGGCCGCTGTCCCACTAGTAAAGACAAAACCTGTCCTAATAATACAGGAGGACAAGTTACTTCACAACACTGAGGTAAAGAGCTGCCTCATCTTCCTCTCTGCTCTGGTTGACAGGAATTATGATCCTGAATACAGCTGATAAGATCTTCAGCTGAATCTCTGTAGGAATGGAGTTCATGAGGAAACATAAAGTATAGAGAGAATGGACAGGACAGACTGTGGTAATGGAGACTGCATACAAGAGCTGCTGCTCTGTACCTCATGTCTCCTCATGAACTGCATTCCTACAGAGAATCAGCTGAAGATCTTAGCTGTATTCAGGATCATAATCCGTGACAAGTAAGAGAGGAAGATGGCGCAGCTCTTTACCTCAGTGTTGTGAAGTAACTTGTCCTCCTGTGTGATTAGGACAAGATTTGTCTTTACTAGTGGGATGGCAGCCATTTTATTTCTCCTAATGATAGCTTCATAGACAAAACGAGCCATTATATCTAATGAAAGGTATTTGGGAATATATTTATAATACAGTAATATTTAAGTATTTTTATTTTCTTAATTCCCGGAGAACCCCTTTAAGAGTGAAACCATGTACTGCAGTACATGGGTGTATTCCTATAGATGAGGAGAAGTTATAGCCATATGTACTACGTATTTGTTCAGGTTGGCCCTTCTGCTCCCCTTCTTCATATCCAGGCTGTCACTCACCAAGTCTCAGGTGGAGACAGCCCAGTAGTCCCAGGGGAACGCAGTGCTTACTTGGGGTGCCGGAGGTTCAATATGCTCCTTCCTTCCTCTGGCAGCAGTGGCGAGCGGCCGGCAACTGACTAAACTGATTGGTGGAGGCGGCGGAGCAGCAATTCCCGCCATGCTCACCACCAATGAGCTCAACATACAGGGCAGCAGTGCAGAGGAGACTAGCTCTCCTCTGCCTTGAAGCGGGACCCGGATGCCGAGCACAGGACATGCGGGCTGGTGGCATTTAGCTTCAACAACCGCCGACCGCCCCACACTTCCCACTAGAGGGTGTCGCCTCACATTATTAACACTTAATGTGCATGTGTAGATATTAACCTGCAATGTGACAGCCATATTTTTGGCTTTGGGAGGAAAAAAGTGCGTCTTATAAAGTGAAAAGTATGGTAGGTCCTGTGAGGATCAGAGATTACTTGTGGAGATGTATTTGGACAGCAGGTCAGAGATATAAGAAGGGGATAGATTATGGATGGATGTTCTTAGTATTTTAAACTGAATTTGAATTCATGGGGCATTGGGGAGCCAGTAAAGGGACTGGCAGAAGGGAGAGGCAGAGGAGAAACTAGAAAAGAGGTGGATTAACCAGGCAGCAGAATTGAGAATAGATTGGAGGAGAGCAGGAGTGCTAGATGGGAGGCCAGAGGAGGATGTTGCAGGAGTCCAGATGGGTCATTATCAGGGTTGCCAACCGTCCAGAAATTTCTGGACAGTCCGTAAAAACAGGTGACTTTTTTCCTGTGTCTGTGAAAACAAAAATAGATGTGTCCGTGATTTTTTTGAGGCTGGTGGTAGTTGACTAGATTATTTTGGTGGTAATTCTGATCATTTTACAGCTCACAGTAAATACTGGTAATGAGCTCTTATCAGTGTATTGAGCTATAGACAGGTATTACTCATAATCTTCATAATTTATAATGGTTTTCCAATTTGTCCGTAAAAATTGTTGGCTGTCCGTGATTTTGTGATAAGTTGTCCAGAAAAAAGAAAAATTCTGGTTGGCAACTCTGGTCATTATATTTGACTCAGGGGTAAGGAAGAAGCAAATACGAGAGATGTTCTCGGATGTGAAGCTTAAAGGACAGGGCAGAATCAAATATCATCCCCAGGCAGCAGACCTGAGATACTAGAGAAAGTGTTGTGCTATTAACTGTAATGGACAGGTCAGGTAGGAGGGCTGAGTGACATGGGGGAATGACAGTGAATTCAGTTTTCTCCATGTTGAGTTTTAGGAAGCAGAGACGAATGAAGATATAGCCAACAGACACGTTGGGATTCTGAAATCAGTAGTAAACTGGTATTTGACATACAGCATGGGGGTCATGTACCGACTATTTACGCTGGTCTTTTTGGAGTAATTTGTCACCAACACTTACACCTGTTTCAGCCGCTGCACACCCCTGACACAGCCTTGACACTCCTAAATGTAGAACGTTGCCCAAAAACGTCCGGGCTTTTAAAAAGTCATAAAAAGGGGATTATGTGACATATTCATGTCAAAAACTGGAGTAATAATGTTTATAGATGACCCCCATACTCTCAAAAACCTAGCCCAGAACTAAAGTTGTAACTAACCAAAACCATATATAAAAAACATGCTGTGCACTTCTCCACATCTAGGACACTGTCTGCCAGACAGTATCTTCATAATGCTTGAAAAAGACTTTACAGACAAAACGTTGCATCTGGAATAAACTTCATAAGAAGGGCATGCTGTCTACACACCTCATTTTTGGATATACAGGTATCTTCATAATGTCATGTATTCTGCCTAAAGACCTAAAGTCACAGACGCAAAACAGTAAAAATCATTTAAGGCTACTTTCACACTAGCGGCAGCCTTTGTGTGCACGAGTGCCGCCAGAACTCTGCTCCAGTCCCATTCACTATAATGGAGACAGGCCGGAGTTGCGGACGCAGTATGGCAAACATGCCGAGAGGCGTTCGGATTAAAACTATGCTCCTACACTTGCAGGCACCCGGGCATTGTTTCACTCACCTCTATGCCATAATCCTTCGGTCCTGGTTACGGGTCTTTAAATACATCACTGGTGTTTTTTCTCCCTAAAAAAATTTTTGCTGGCCCAGATTTAGGCCCCATTCACACGATCGTATGTACATTTCTGCATCTTATCCTCATTTTTGCGGATAATATGCGGAACCATACGGACCCATTCATTTTTCCATAGGAGAAAAAAAATGCGGAATGCACACCATTTGCATTCCGCATCCCGTATCTCACGGGAGTTCCCCCTTAAAAAAAATAAAACATGTCCTATAGTTGACCGCAAAATCACAACTGTTACCCCATTAAAGTCAATGGGTCCGCAAAATTACGGAAGACTACGGAAGATTTTCCGTATGTCTTCCGTTCCGTTTTTATACAGATCACGGAATATATACGGTCGTGTGAATGGGGCCTTACTAATGATAATGATGACGTAAGCTTAGACAGGTTGCTCAGGATGGATGAAGACAGATTTTCACACCAGAACGGAACGAAAATTTGGTGATAAATGGCACATTGTAGGTCCCACCCCCATTCTGTGAAGCTTTGCCTACTTTATGCTAAGCCCCACCTTATCAAGCATGTCAGAAAAAGTTTACAAACCCTGCATGCTCCAATTTGCACCACTTTTTTAGACCGATTTTTTGTGCAGATACATTAGTAAATCTTCCCCAGTGTGTCTTACTACTAGCATTTACTTCATGCAGTTTTTTCGCCTATAAAGAAAACTGAAAAAACAACAAACGCTCCAGCATGCTGCATTTTTTCAAAGGAGCAAGAAAGACAAAAAACACCACTTAATAAAAAAAAAGCGCCAAGAGTGAAAACACACTTTTGTGTCCTGCGATTACTGTTTAGCTAACATCTGGAGCTGGCATTTTTACCACATAAAAACCCTGCAAAAAAAACCAAAAACATAGAAAATCCAAAAGTGCAGAAAAACATCACTAAAAACCTTTGCACCCTGAGTTAACCAAAGGTATGGCTACACGGTCAAGTTTCTTAATGCAGTTTCGGATGCCAAAATCAGAAGTGGGTCATAAACATAGAAAAAGTATAAAGAACAGATAAGACTTCTTTGAATTTACTCCTGTTTTGGCTTCCAAAACTGTATCAGAAATCCTGACTGTGTCTCCGTCCCCTTATTTGCAGTGAAATCTGGTTCATTCCCAGCAGGTGCTGCTGTTTCACAACCTGAAAGATTTCAAGCGTACATTAGAAATCTGCAGGAACCAGAAAAAAGGAGACTTTTAATTGCTTAATATATTCTTCCTGTGCTTGGGCTGTGCCAGACAGAGCTTAGTCATTCGAGGACTGCGAACACTGGAACATGAAAATTCAGTAAAGTCAAGTATGAGGCTGTACCCGGCAGTCACATCATTTCTCCTAAAAGATTCAGTTTATTCTCTAATATATATTATGGTTGTATCACAGCCTTCATCCATCTGGGGCCCTATACACACACTCCTCTGGACTTTTATACATTTGAATTCTGTGGCGAGGGAGGCAGTATTTTGTGCTGTATAGGCATATTAGTTTCTGCTGGGGAGGAATTTTGTGCTGCACTAGGATATTTTGTGCTGCACTATGCTATTGTAGGCCCCACCTACTTGTGTTGGCCCTGTCTTCTGACAATTTGAACCTGCCTACAACATGGGACCACTAATAGGCTTTTTTCTAGGGCCATTTTAAAGTCCGCCATGATTCAGGTACATGGACCTTAAAAATTTGGAATTCTTACACTGGAATTCTTTCCAAGTGGCAAAAAAAAGAAAGAAGAAATGTGTCTGCACACCCAAAAAAATTGTACACTAAAATTTTGTCCAGCTGTGGTATTTTTGTCATGGGGAGTTGACACAGTAAATTTATGATTCAGGGGCATGGACCTTTATAAATCTGGCATACAAATATGTCCAAGTTTCAGAACTGTGTTATGTTACCTGGGAAGGTTGGCATGCCAATAACTAACACTTTCTAAAAGTAAGACAGTGTAAACTTAGCCTTAAAAGGTTTGTAAACCTTTGGGTTTTTTTGTAAACCCCCCCCCCCCTCTTGGGCAGACCAATGAAGAGAAGCATACCTTCCTGCTTCCCGGCACTGGCTCCATGCTCCTTCTCTCCCTGGCCTCAGCTACTGCACTCTCAAGTTGCAATCTTCTATTTTGATGGTGCTGCAGCCAATCGTTGGCCACAGCATTGATCTGCTCCCCTTGCATGACGTGACCATTAGACATGATGCAAGGAGAGCAGGTCACCGCTGCAGCCAGCGATTGGCTGCAGTGGCATCAAAATGGAAGCTTACAGTGGAGCTGCAGAGGAGGCAGGTAAGTATGCTTCTCTTAACAGGTCTGCCCAAAGGGGGAGAGGGGTTCCCAAAAACCCCCAAAGGTATTTAACCCCTTTAAATTACACCAGATTTATCACAGTGGCTGATGGAGGATAAATCTTTTTCATATTTACATGGTCTAGTCTAAGTTTACACCACCTATAAATTGGCTTAGTTTTCTTACAAAAATGCGCCAACATTTATCGATTAAACCACTCCCCATTTTACACAAAGCCATACCCCTTTTTGATAAGCCATGTTCCCTTGTTGGACCAGGCGTGAAAAGGTGAGAAAAGTGTCTTGATAAATGTAGTGCAAAGCATCTATGCAAATTGCACCAAATGACTGCCACATTTTCAATCGTAATTCTGTCCCCCTAAGTTCAGCCACATCCTCATTATGTGTTTGTGGTTTTTAAACTGTGATGTTTTAAAAAAAATTGTCACATCTCCAGGCTTTTTCCCCGCCTTCTCCACTTTCTTTAAAGGGGGTGTGGGAAGGATGGGAAGATAGCTGTGGCAAATTTATCTTAATTTATGCCAGTTTTCTTGCACAAATGAAACCAGAAATCTACAGCAGCTCTGAGCTCCCTTAGATTTTTGTTTAGGAGCACAGACTGCAGGAGGATGCACTTAATTTATAACGTGGCACATCCTCCGACAGCACAGGAGATACAAAGACCGACGCAGAAAGTGTCGGTCTTGATAAATCTCCCCCATTGAATATCTTACAGTAAACAAATACCCTACACACAATGTGTCGCATCAGAATACCCGCTGAACTGATTCATCAAAGGGGTTGTCCCACGAAAAATATTCAGCAGTTTTCAAACCAGCACCTGGATCCGAATACTTTTATAATTGCATGTAATTAAAAATTTAGCATAGCCAGTGAGTTATTAAATAAAATGTATCTCTATAGTGCCACCTGCGTTTAGTTATTTTCTTATTTCTTTGACCTGCTCAATGAGAAGGCCGCACATGCTCAATTCCATCCTTCTTATGCCACCTGAGCTTTGATCATGGACACGCCCCCTGAGCTCCAGCAGAAAAGACACTCCTCTTAAGCTGTCAGCTTGATATAAATCTAGTAGAGCAATGAATGGGGAGATCTCCGGATCCATGTGAGCTACAGGTTATGTTAGAAAGAGATTGTCATGTTCTATATGATGACTAATTTCTATTTTTTACATTAGTCATGGGATAACCCTTTAATTGATGTACTTCTTGCCGGTTTTGACTTGAACCTACAGCATGGCAACCTCCACTGTCTTAAGGTAATTGCCACACTTTAAGCTATAGACTTCAGATTGCTCAGTGACGACTCATTAAAGCAGCCAAGACCTGTTAACGCTAATGACTAGCTCGCCTCTCACACAGAGCTTTCATTGTGTCATTGTAATGATGTATCTGGATAACAGTGGGTTTCAGGGGATAATTGTTCTATAAATCACAGCCGATGATCACAGTCAGAAGATGTTTTATCTATGGGCCGAGCTGCCACAAGATGGAGTTTTCCGTCAAAACATGAATTCATGGAAAGATGTGTACTTGAGTCAGTGCACTCAATAATTAGATTTTTTGCTTAAAGTGAAACTTGACATATCCTACTTACATTACCATTGATTTTTTTTCCTCTCAGAATTGCATTGCATTTTTCCTGACATTTTTCCGAACAGGAATCTGTTAGATACTGTGAAAACCCTCCAGGTTTATGAGGATTCACCATCATTTCATTTCAGTTTAATTGATGCATTATCATGTCTTCATTTGCTTAGAGGGGTTTCCCAGTTCAGACATTTATGACATATCCATAAATTTCTGGTAGGTCGAGATCCCAGCTCTAGGAAGTCTGCTTGTCCCTTTTTTGCCAGACAGGGCGGCTGCATCCAGCTTTAATGGGGTTGTCCAGGATAGCCTATCAGTATCTGGATCAACTTGTAGGAAAACAGGTCGAACTGGATGGACAGATGTCTTTTTTTCGGCCTTATAAACTATGTTACTATGTTACTATCAGATTGGCTGGGGTCTGACGGAGGTCTGACACTTTGCACCTCTGTCCATGATCTTTTCTGGAGCAGCTCTGTAGGGATTTCCAGGATTTTGATATTCATGGGCTATCCTCAGGACAAGCCATCAATATCAGATTGGCAGGGCTCCGACACCCCACACCCCGAGTTGTTCTGGGGTAGCTCCAGAACCAAACTACACAGCACTGTCTATCGTGCAGTGGGCAGAGTAACTGGTTCCCATTCACTTCAGTGGAAGACAACGCTGGAGCTACAGGGTAACAGCTCATCGGCTGGGTCTCAAACCCAAGCTCATCTGATATAGATGGCCTAACTTGAGGGTATCAATATCAAAATCTTGGACAACCCTTTAAACTTAATGTGGAGGTGGCCCTAGATATGCATGGCTTTCTGGATGCAGCTCACTTGGAGGACTCACTTGAGACAGATTGGAGTCACAGACACACAACCTGTTAGACATTCATCGACAGGCCAAAATGCATGAGATTTGAAAGCCATTTTTAAGAAATGTTAATATAGATATCATATCCCTGAGAACTCATAAAGGCTATTAGCTGTCATGTGCTACCATCACTTAAAGAGAAAATAAGCATAGGGAACTGCTAATTAAAGGGGTTGTCCCACAAAAATATTCTGCAGTTTTCAAACCAGCACCTGGATCTGAATACTTTTGTAATTGCATGTAATTAAAAATTTAGCATAGCCACTGAGTAATTCAATAAAATGTATCTGAATAGCGCCACCTGCTTGTTGCTCTTTTTCTTATTTCTTGGAATTGCTCACTGAGAAGGTCGCACATGCTCAATTTAATGTTTCAGCTGCCCCCTAAGCTGTGATAGGGAGAGAATGAACCCACCACCTTAGATGCAGCAGAAAATACACTCCCTTGAGCTGTCAGCTTGATAGAAATCTAGCAGAGCAATGAATGGAGAGATCTCTGGATCCATGTGAGGTACAGGGCTGGTTCTAGCATTGTTAGAAAGAGGTTGTCATGGGATAACCCCTTTAAGTGTAATTCTTTTCTAATGTGTAACTTAGGGTCATCAAGACAATACACGTTAAAGTGTACATGTTAAAGTAATTTTCCAGTTTTTAGATATTGATAACCTATCCTCAGAATGCTATCCTCAGGGTCCAACACCCATCACCCCATCGATCAGCTGTTTTTGGCAGCTGACAACACTAGAAACAGCACAGTAAGTGGAGCCATTATTGAGAGTAGAGCTGCAAGCCAGCATAGCCACTACACAGTGAATAAAGGTTTCTGCTTCCGCCTCCATCTACTGTGTTGTTTGCATCATCGATGGCTGATGAATACAGCAGATTGGTGGTCGTACTAGGTTTTGGGCTTTTCCTTTCTGTATGTAGCACTTCCTGTTACTGTATCCAACCGAAACCATAATGCACTTCTCTTTTCTCTGCCACAATTCGAGCACTGCCCCAACACCCCCAGCTAGTTTATAGCTCCTCCCACCAGCTATTTACATAGACACTCCCCTATCACTGCCCATAACAACACCCAGCTAGTTTATAGCTCCTCCCACCAGCTAGTTACATAGACACTCCCCTATCACTGCCCCTAACAACACCCAGCTAGTTTATAGCTCCTCCCACCAGCTAGTTACATAGACACTCCCCTATCACTGCCCCACCCATTGACATAACATCACAGGAGTTAAGAAAGAGCTGCATGGAAATCGTTATATGAGCACAGTCCAGAACGGGAGATAGGGGCAATAATTGTACAATAAATACATTACACAATTACAATTACCATCATAAATGATTATTTTAAAGGTTGTTGATTCAGACTGGAAAACCTCTTTAAGTAATTGATAATAATGTAATTCCCTAATATTTCAGCCTATAAAATCAAAATTTTACTTTATAGCTAATCATATGGAAAGCATATGAAAATGTTTTACAGTCAGTATTAGAAGAAGGTTGGTGTCAGTTACGATATGTCAACCTTGAAAATCATCCCAGGTTCAACACAAGAATGTGACTTATGGCTTTCAAATAACTCTGCCATCAGCTTTCCTAGAAGTATCATATGAGATTTCAGGCATCAATCATCTGCTCAGAATTGTCAGCAGATGAAGAGTTGTCATGCTGTGTAATTTTTATGCCGTTATTATAGGCTGAAAGACGTACATAACACTTTACTCATACCCTCTAATCCCTCCTCTCTCTGATTGTTGCACTCTCTTATTATATATGTATCATAGTCTTCTCCTCTTCGGCACATCCTGCTCTAGTTTCAGTCATTATTTTGGGTCATTTTGAAATGATTTATATTTTCCTGAAAATATAAAATATCCTTATGTGCAAAACACAGAATATATTATATAGTTTTTTTAGTTGCTTAAACTAGTGGTTCACAATTTGTAATAATGAACACTATCCCAAAGAATGCACTAAAATGTATTAAAGAGGTTGTCTGAGTGTTTTATACTGATGACCTAACCTCTGAAAAGGTCATCGGTAAGTGATCAGTGGGGGCCCGATGCCCAGCAGCTCCTTCAATCAGCTTTTTAAAAAGGCTGCACTGCTTTGGCGTGTGCCACAGCCTCCTCACAGATGACCAAGCACACCGTCCATTGGGTGGAAGCTGTGCTTGGTACTGCATCTCTTCCCCATTCACTTGAATAGGGCTGAGTTGCACCTAGGCCATGTGACTTATCAACCTGAGGTTACAGAACACTCTGGTCTCTTCAAATACTTGATCATGGGGGTGTCTAGAGTAGGACCTGTCTGGTTACATACTGATGACCTATTCTGAGAATAGGTCATCAGTATTCAACACACGCACAACCCCTATAAGGGACCCTTTTTGAGTCATACAGAAGTGGATGGTAGAGGCACATTTCTTCCTTTATGGATAGGTTAATGAAAGGGCTTATTTTTTTACAGAAAAGTCTCTTGTCTATGGGTGATCTTTAGAATTACAGCTCAATTGGTTCACTTCAATGAGGCTGAATTGCCTTACCAGACATGGCCACGATTAAGTAGAAATAAACTGTGCCAGCAAGTCATACCGGTAAAATGCTGATACTAATGGGACACAATAATTGCAGCTATGGTCACAAATTTACCTGCTAACACCTATGACAAGTAAGAAGGTGGTCTACTAGGTACATCCAGGCACATATGTCTACATTTTAAAGTGGGATGAGGTCTGGTAGTAAAGGCATTGCTGTTTAGGATTGTAGGGTCTTGCACCAACTAGCCTATTCCAGGGTATCTAGCCCATTCTAAATTGCTTATTATAGGAGGCCATCAGACATGTCTCATTTAGGAGACCTTTAGAGAGATCAAATAGTGGGGAACACTGTGGAGGTTGAACTTGTTCTCATAATGGATCTACCTCTAAGGGAACACTGTTAGTAGGATAGCGCTTGTGCCACAGCAAACTCCATCCACCATTGCCTGTTTTTATCTTGAGGAACGACTTAGTTCTCTTTCCAGAATCAAGGGTTTACCCAGAGCTAAGTTTAAGAAACGCTCAATGAATATTCACAAGATGGGTAAATCCACAGCCAGTGAAATAACTCAGATATGAGGCACCGGCTAATCTGGAAATGTGACTATATGGTGTGCTCTAGGTTTGAGCAAGGATCATTTTTCAAGAGGTTGAGTTATAGGGAAGTCAACATTATGAGTTGGATATTTTCTTAGGCCAGAACGTTATTGATGACATCCGGTTGTGAGACATATGTCACAAGTCATAAAATTAAATTGTAAAATAACATCTAGTAGTAACATGTAAGTCATGTAGGAATGGCTTCCCTGGAATCTCTCTGGAGTTCCCCACAGCTGAGTTAACAGCTTTCCTTTGGTTAGTTGCCAATTTTAATTCAATATTCATAATATTTGCCAATATGTGATTCTAGATCTACTAGTTTGTAACAATTTCCGTAAATCTACATCTGAAGGTTTATAGCCGGATTCTGTGCATTACTATTTTCATTTAATCAACATTTAAAAATTCATTATAAGTTTTTAATTTACCCATTATAAAATAGATAACAGTACAACAAATTCAGTCTACATTCCTCCATGTGTAACATATTCAGTCACATCCAGCCAATCCAGTAGCATAATATCTTGGGACAAGATTGTAGTGATTAATGCTCAATTCATCAGCTTTGGTCCAAAAAAAAAAGTTCAGCAATATACATAATTGATGTTTGCTATAGTAGGAATAGCTGCACAGAGGAGAGACATTGATTTTCTCATCCTGTGTAAGCTTACATGCTACCAGGGGGTGGATAACATAAACTTATGTGTGTGTTATCAATCCCCCTTCTCTGACCAGTCCGACAGCATACTTGTTGTTTGTCACATATAGGGGTCTTTTTGAATGGATGATTGCCCAACTAATCTCCAGAGTCTGGATCACAGCACCAAATAAGTCACACCAAACACAATGCAAACATCAATAAAGTTTCCATTTTATACTTTCCATATCCTGTCCATTCCCAATCTATAGCGTAAAATATACAAACTCCTTCTATAGTGATGCCCATTACATGCCACAGTAATAGATTTAAAGATTTTCATCAGTCAGAATGGACATTTTTGCTCATTTTCACTAACTGACTGACACCATGAATGTTTTCAGTTGCTGTCTTTTTTTATATAAAAACAGTATTCAACCACTTTTCACAAGGTTTTTTTGGGCCTATATTATAGGAGCAACAACCAGAACTTCCACTGTTCATCAGAACCACATTTATGGCACTGTAACTCATTTTCTGATGGATTGCAGAAGGTTCAGGTGTAGGATCCATAGTACAAGAGCAATACAGCACCTATATCATACCTCGCCTGAGAGATAGTTAATGCATTATATTAAGTTTAAAAATGTATTAAATTTAATTAGGATTACAGTTAGTATAGGGCAGTGATGGCTAACCTCCGGCACTCCAACTATGGTGAAACTACAACTCCCAGCATGCTCCATTCATTTCTATGGAGTACTGAAAACAGCCAAGCAAATGTTTATATTGGGAGTTGTAGTTTTACCACAGCTGGAGTGCTGGAGGTTAGCCATCACAGCTATAGGGGAATGGAAATTATATACCACATAATTCCCTATACCTGCATACAAAAAACTGGTGCATTCCTGCAGTTTTTGCATTTCTTTCACATATGGAACATTTACTGTAGACAAGTGGTATTTACAGTAGGAATTCCTCACATCCTACAGGTTTTTTCGCTAGTGTATGCATTTTAGTTGCAAATTTGAATTTTCAGCCAATTTTTATATAACCACTTTTACGGCAAAGTTGCATGAAGTTATTTGTGCATATTAATTATGAGGGTATAATTTGGGGCTTCACTTACTTTTCAGAGATCGTAATTCTTTTATTTTATAGGTTGGTAAAACCTGTTATTCACAGTTTTGGTATGTACATGTAATTTTAGACCTAAGTTGTACCAGTATGTATAAATTCTGCATATGTTGAACTTTTATTTTTAGGAGGTGTAGTCTAACTTTCTGCTACAGTTACACTTTTACCCACTATTATGATTTATTATGCAATTTTGATGCTAAACTGCATGAAAGTGCTGAGTGACATTTTAACAGTGTGTCAGGTGTATATGGGTATTGTGGATTAGTATGATCTTTACTTCATAATTTAGGTTTTATTTGTCAGAACTGCACAAAATGTCTTGGCTGCAGCTGGACAACAACAAATACATGGAAAAGTTGCATCATACAATCTAAACTAGGGCTAAACCTTCATTTTGATCCCACAATTCTCTGTAACAGGGTTCCCTAACATACATCTTACACCTAGTCAAAATGATGCAACATGAGACTGCTAAGAATACTTCTTGGAGAGAATACAACATTGGTGATGGAACAGAATTGGACGTGCACGGAGGTACAATATAGGCCCATATAATCTAAAAGTGTGTATTTTCATTGTTTATAGAGAGACTAAGGCGGATACATAGTGTAATCTAGAAACATTACAAAAGAGAGTCCTGTCTATACAAACTATATAACATACAATACTTTAAGATGCACAAATATTTGGTATGTATATTAACGATCTAAGGCTACTTTCACATTAGCGCTATTGTTATTTGTTCAGCTCCATTATAGAAGCAGAAGAACAAAAATACCGGAAGTGCCAGATTCGGCACATAACTGACAGGAGCAGAGCCTAACAGACCTCATTGACTATAATTGGATCTGTTCGGTTTCCGTTCAGGAGAAGGTTTTTTTTTAGCGGAGAAAAAAGTCCTGCATGCCGGACATTTTTGAAAAACTCTGTGACTCTGTGAACAGAGACTCTGACACTGGTGTAAGCAGTCTAATTAATATTATCAACAAGTTGATGATTATCTCTTTTGACCAAATAGAAAAACTTTATTTGTTTTGATTAATGGTACATTGTTGCAATTCATAAGCATATATGACCCTATATAATTGAAGAGGTTTTCAGTCTTAAGCATTCATGATGTTACACACATATCTAAGCCGCCGGAAGATGCACTTAATTTTTTGACCATGTGCATCCTCCAGCAGTCTGTGCACCTAGATTGAAATCCACTCCAGCTCGTAGCTGGCATAGATTTCTTTCATCAGTTACACTAGTAAACTGGCATAAATGATGGTGAATGTGCCAGGGCCATTGCCCCTGCCGACACCATGTCCCCACCTTGCCCCCCATGCTGTAGAAATGCCACTTGTGCCTAAATTTAGATGCATTGGTATTTAAAAAGATGCAAACCTTCAGTTTGTGACTTTTTTTTATATCAGAAAAATGGTGTAGGGCCTCTTTAAATAACCTCCAGTATGCCATATGTACGGATCCCACCTTTGAGACCCAAACTTTCATGAGAATGATCCGTGAGGTCACCTCGACACTGAACTGTATGGAAAATGTGGCAGAAATTGACGAACGTTGGTCACTAACCCATATTCTCAAGGTAGGTGAGGATCTCAGCACCTGTTACTTTAGTATATCCCATGGGAATACCCCTTTAAGTGTCTATGTAGTGCTATGGAACTAAAAATCCATAACTGACTATTATTTATACCATAATAAAGTTTGTCCTCATCAATTATGAGATTCAAATTCCATACCCATATCAAAGGGGTTGTCCAAAAATGTAAAAAAATTACTAAAAGTGAATGATGAGGCAAGTTAAAAAATAACTTATCACCTGTCATACCTCCCCACTTCTCCAGTGCCACCACTGCAGTGATACCCGCAGGTCTGTTGAGGGCTTGTCCTGCAGGGATAATGTGCCATACATGTAAATGTGACCACTGCAGCCAATCACTGGTCTCAGCAGTCTCATAGGCATGCATGGCACATCATTGAAGCAGGGAAGAGTGGTCACACTGGAATGGTATGGGATTTACTAGGTAAGAATTCTTTTTCTATTTTACTACATTCCCTGCTTTTAGTAAACTTTCTAAACACTGGACAACCAACACTTTGTATCTTGAACAGTAATGTATTTTAATATACTGTATTTAATGACATATAATTACATCATATACTGTATATCAACTGCACATACAGCTGATCCAGCATGATTGTATGGAAATGTTAACCTTAATGGCTAAAATGAATTTGCTAGTAATTTCACTCTGAAAGGACTCTCTATAAATACCCATTAGCTTCCAGGCATTATATTTCTGTGTATTACTACTAATAAGAGCTCCATAATGATGATAGAATTTATGGAAAGACTGTAAAATGAATCACGCTAAATATTATTTTACAGAAATGTGTAAGCAATGCACCTCCTCTAAGGTAATAACTGCACCATCTTACTTTTCTTGCCTGCAGCTCTTTTTCTGGAGAACATAAAGTTAAACACAAAGGACATTTTTTAAGTAGGCTCTCAGCTTCTAATTAAAGGAATGTTGGAAAGGGAACAGAATGTTTTTGGAAGTTTGGCAGCTTCCCATGCAATGAAAAAATATTATTTGGAATAGTATCAATGCAATTGTGACTCCTATAGATAGAGAAGAGTGTAAAATGAGCTGGAACACTTTCAATTGAAGAGCTAAAGAAAAGAAGGACGAAGGGGATGTTCGAGGGATCGTTTCTGTTGGTGGTCTGTAAAATTGATACAAATCCCTTGTCCAGCTCATCTATCAGGTGTGTTATTTGGCACAGCGCCGTCAACAGTCTATTAAAGGGATTGTATCATCTGGGTCATTTATGGCATATCTTAGTGATATGTCATAAACATCAATTAGGCGCCAGTCACACCAATGGGATCCACTTCTATCTCCAGAATGCGGCCCCAGAGTGAATGAAGAGCACACTGCATGCGCCACATCTTTTCAGAGCTGAGTATGCGTAGCCACCCCTCCATTCACCATGATCAGACTTCCAAAAATAGCAGAGCCATCACAGCCACCTCTCCATTCACCACTATTGGACTTCCAAAAATATCTGAGCCAGCACAACCACCCCTCCATTCACCACTACTGGACTTCCAAAAATACAGTATCTTAGCCAGCACCGCCACCCCTTCATTCACTACTATTGGACTTCCAAAAATATCTGAGCCAGCACAGCCACCCCTCCATTCACCACTATTGAACTTCCAAAAATACAGTATCTTAGCCAGCACAGCCTCCCCTTCATTCACCACTATTGGACTTCCAAAAATATCTGAGCTAGCACAGCCACCCCTCCATTCACCACTATTGGACCAAAAATCACCATGCCTTCAGCTATTTCTAGATACCAGTGAATTGAGGGTGGCTTTCCATTCACAGCTTGCTTTCCCTAAATTTTGGGGCCCCATTCTGAAAAAAGATGCAAGTCTCAGTAGTGGAGTCCATACCTATTTGACATTTATGGCATATTCTAGTGATTAATTTTGGGTGCCTCATTAGGTAGGAAACAGCAAAATCAATTAATAAAGTACATAAAAAAATCTTTGTGCTATTTAGAACATTTATAAAGAAACTTTTATAAAAAAAAAGTTTGGTTACTCTTTTACACAAAAGGTACAATACTTACAAAAATATAAAAAGAGACAAAATAAAATGACAAACCATATAACAAGGGTGATATAATCACAGAAGACCTAACATCACAAGTCTTCTTTGCCCAGAAAGGGTAGGGAAGGAAAGGGATTCCATAAGTATTGGCTTGCCACCAGAAATATGGACACTAAGTTGTGGTTCCAAACTTGTTTTATTCCTTCACCCTTTGGTTCAGGTTTCAAAACAGTATTACTACAGACGGGGTGGGAACCTGACCATCCAGCTTCAACTTGCAGTGTGCCACAAAGTCATTTTCAGAACAGTATTAGTTATTAGGCAAGAGGGTTAGTAATGGGGGGGGGACTTGAGGTGTTACATATATTGTTGTTCTGTAACTCCCCCACTATATTAGATGGGGAAGTTTACTTTGCACAAACTAAAGCCAATTAACAGTGCTTTGAGAAAGTATTAAAGTATTCCATAAAGGCCAGATTTGTGGAATTTATGACTAATAGATTCTCCCACCTGAGCTGCTCCTCCAGAGTGACCATGGTTCTCTTGGCTGCTTCTCCATTTAGTGTTCTCCTTGACTGAGCTGTCAGGTTAGGTGGAGAGCCATGTCCTGGTAGGTTTTGCGTTGTGCCATACTTCTTCCATTTTCGGATGATGGATCTAACAGTGCTCCTTGAAATGTTCAGAGCTTAGTATACTTTTTTTTATAACCTAATCTAACGTCTCCATAACTTTATCCTTGACCTTTCTGGCATGCTCCTCGGTTTTCATGATGTTGTTTGATCCCTAATGTCCTCTGATAAACCTCTGAGGCATTCACAGAACAGTTGTAGTTATACTGAGAATAAATTACACAGAGGTGGACTTTATTTAATAACTAGCTGAAGGACCCGGCTTCACCCGGGTATATTTAATTTATTTCATTTAATGTTTGTGTGTGTGTCGTTAAAAGATATCGAGAGTGACCTCTACAGTGCCCGTCCCTTTAACAGTGACCTCCACAGCAGCTAGGGTGGCCACTGTCTTCACCCCAGAAAGCCGGACCTCACCGGCCATTCCCCCAAACGTGAAGCAGCACCCTCAGTTCCCCTGAAGCCACACCACTAAACATGAGGCCATGCCCCCTGGCTATGTGAAGACACAGAGGAGAAGCTGTCTGAGCGTGAGCTACTGAAAGGGTGGACATCCCTACGTCCGTCCAGGCACTGCGCCGGACGGAGAACAGGTAGCCAGAAAACTGGACTGTCCAGCCTAAAGCCGGACCTCTGGCCACCCTAACATCAGCCTGCCCCTAGGGTGGCCAGAGGTCCGGTTTTAGGCTGGACAGTCTGGCTTTCAGACTCCCTGTCCACCGTCCAGTGCAGGGCCTGGACAGACACAGGGATGTCCACCCTTTCAGTGGCTCATGCTCAGACAGCTTCTTCTCCGTGTCTTCACGGAACCAGGGGGCATGGCCTCATGTTTAGGGGTGTGGCATCATGGGTACCGGTGGCCCGGTTTCACGTTGGGGAAGGGTGGACATTCTGGCTTTCAGACTCCCTGTCCTCTGTCATGCGCAGGCCCTGGATGGACACAGGGATGTACTTTTGAACAGCTCACTCTCAGAGAGCAGCACTGTGCAATCTGAGCATGAGCTGCAGGGAGAAAGTCACCCTCCCCTGCAGCTGATAGAAGTTGATTTTTACCTTAATTTTTTCAATCCCGGTCAAATGTGGCATTGAAGGGGCGTGGCCTGACTGAGTCTGGGGCGTGACTTAGTGGGACCTGGGGGTGGGGCTTTTAAGTCCTTCTTTTGAAGGTGGCCTGAATTACAGGTCGATGCCATAGTAATTTAGGAGGAAAGTGGGTAGAAGTGGAAGAAAACATCTTTTATTACTACTGGACGGTAAATATGTGAAATTTACATTATATGAGGTAATGATTGATGATGAATTAGTCTAAAACATAAGTTATATGAATTAGTCTAAAACATAAGTTATATTTATGGTAACCGGAATATCCCTTTAACAGTGTCATCCACAACGCTCTGCCACTTTGAAGCAGACCTACAGCAGTGAACTGGCTAGGTTGCTATGGAAACCTGGTGTGTGGAGACTAACTGCCTGTGAGCTTCTATTGGCTGATAAGGGTCAAGTGACCAGGCTTTTATTGGCTAATGCATTTTTTGGAAATATCTCGGGAATGGTACGTATTGGAGAGCTGAGACCCGTTCTAAAACCTTCCCGGACACCTGATGTACCTGTGTGCCAAATTTCGTGATTTAGCGGACATACACACACACATACACTCAGCTTTATATATTAGATTTAATAATGACTTCTGAAGGCAATTGGTCACACTGGATTTTATTTAATGTATCAGAGTACAGGGGACTGAATAAAAACACACGTCACACTTTTCAGATTTTTATTTATTAAAAATTTTAAAAACCATGTATCATTTTCTTTTTACTTCACACATACTTGCTACTACCTACTGTGTTGGTCTGTCACATAAAATCCCAATAAAATACATTTAAGTTTGTGGGTATAAAGTGAAAAAGTTTAAGGGGTATGAATACTTTTTCAAGACAGTGTATGTGTGGGTATAAAAATATCTAAAAAATAGTATATATTACTATCTAAATAAAAAAATATCTAAATAGTTAACATGGAAATGGGATATAGAGCCTTTAGATATGGCCTGTGTGGTGAATATTCTTATGCTACTAAGCATTAACCCCCTTCAGTACTGGAATCCAAGATCAACACTCATAGACTGATTTTTAACATAGTATAATATGAAATATAATCGTTAGGTGTGCTCTGATCCATATATTTCCAGAAATCCCTGATAATCACCCCCCTTATGTCTCTCATGTCTAACGTCGGCTCCTGAGGCTGACACCCATACTCACTGAAGAAGCTTTCAGTAGTACTAATAACCAGCTCTGGAGATTTTCCCTGGTCCAATAAACTGGAATGACTCTGAAACAGCTCAGCAGAATATTGATTTTATCTCTCTCACTGTCTGGTGAGTTCCAATGATATGTCTATAGTTCTTAGTTACAACTCAAATATAAGCTGTAAACAAGCAAGGTAGAAGAGCAGGTAACGAATCTCACTACCATGCTCCTGTAAAATCCCCTCAAACCTGGCTACAGAGTGAGCTGTTTGGTTCGGCACCTATTACCTTTGTAATCTGCAGTTGGATGAAGGCACCATTAACTCTCACACGCTGGAGGGAACTCCGACAAAATTGTTCAGCCTTGCAGGAGCCTGGAGCACAGAAAGGATAACACTGCAATAATTGTCTGTCTCAGACAATAAAAACAGCCCTACGCTTTAAACCTCCATCAGTCCTAGTATCAGCATCTCTCTCTGCTACTCGCCACTTCCAGAAAGAAATGAAAGCTCTATATTATCAGTAAGCTACTTCTGGACAGGACGCACTTGGAGTATCTATTTGTTTCTTTGAGGTTAAATTATTCTTCTGGCTTGTTTGATTCATAATTGTTTGAAGGCCATCACAGATATAAGATTACAAATGTGCATTGTCCGCTGGTATAGTCATGGATTGGTCTCAAGTTCTATTATAAGCAGCATTTTATTTTTATTTTACTCATTTATATAGTGCTGACATATTCTGCAACACTTTACAGACATTATTATCACTCACTGTCCCCACTGGAGCTCACAATATAAGTTCCCCATCAATATGGAAAACATACAAACTCCATTCAGATGTTCTCCATGGTCTGATTTCAATCTGGGACCCCCAGCGTTGCAACCACTGAGCCATCATATAATTATATCCTTAGAATTGTAGGTGGTATAATTGTATAGTTATTATGCTGTTTATGCATTAAGCTACTTGACAGGATATGTTCAATTTTTGTCAGTAGAATATAACTTTCTATTACATCGGGTCAGAATTACACATTCTGCATGATTACTGTTTTTTCGCTTTATACTGTAAGTATCACTAATCTTGCTGGCTGGATATAGCTATGTCTTGCCAGCTTCCATAGTACTAACAAGTACTGGCGTGCAGAATCTAACAAGCCCCCGGGTTTTCATCAGAACCCGCCGCAAGGCAGGTTGGACTTGTGCGGCCGGGAACCTGCAGGTCGCGTTGCCACTTGGAAGCGGTGAGGAATCAGCCGAGGACCGGATCACCAGCAGGCTAGAAGAGACGAAGAACGAACTGAAGACTGGATAACAGAAGCCAAACAGGAGACGACTGAAGAGCTGGAGTACACTGGAGAAAAGACCTGATACTCTGGCGTTGGTCAGGTGCACAGAGCTGCCTTAAATATGCCTCTGGATGAGGATCAGGTGCTGGACTGATGAGGTTTGACAGAAGGTATAGGAGCTGTAGTACCATCTGCCAGCCACTAGAGGGGGTGAGATCACCAGCTACTGCAGAGTCTGTCGAAAGCGGCTGCTGGAATCACCGCAGCGTACGCTTGTATAGAGGATTCACCAGCGGCCGCCGAGGGGGGGGCGGCCTCGCCGACGGGGTGAGTGTAGTGGCGCTCTGTGCCCAGATGTGACAATAAGACACACTTATTTCCCCCAAAAGTGGGGGGAAATGGCTGTGTGTTTTATAAAGCGAATACTAGTGAGCGTTTCCATTATGGAAGCACTCACTAGTATGTATTAGGTGCATGGAACGGGTGACGCTCTGCCGTTACTCACCCACCCTTGCCTTCTTCTCCGGTCTGCTCTGCACTGCAAGTCCTGACCACGTAAAACGTCAGGACATGGTGTGCGCACTATGACCTGACGCTGCATGCAGTTAGGTGACAGTGCAGCGCAGGCTGGAGAAGACAAGGAAGTTTGACCGGAGGAGTGGCGGAGCAGGAGAGGTAAGTGAATTTCTTTATTTTATCTCTTATCTGAGGTCTGATGTGATGGGGGTCTGGTATGGAGGTCTTATAGAGTTCTGGCATGGAAGTCTGATCTGAGGTCTGATGGGGGTCTGATATAAAGTTCTCATAGGGTCCTGGCATAGAATTTTGATCTGTGGTATGATGGGAGTCTGACATGGAGGTTTGATGGGGGTCTAACATGGAGGTCTATGAGACTTTGACATGGAGGTCTGATGGGTTCTGATGTGAGTTCCTGATATGGGGATCTGAACTGAGTACCTGATTTGGGGGTCTAATGAAAAACGTTTTTTTTTTTCTAATTTTCCTTCTCTAAAACCTGGGGTGCTTATCATCAGGTGTGTCCTATAAAGCGAAAAATACGGTAGTTGCACCTTTGCCTAAAGATGTGCATATCATAGATATGGGCCATGTTACTATTGGTATATTGTAGAGGGAATCAACTAAGGCTACGCCCACAACTGTGTTTTTCCGGTACTGTTACAGTAGAGCAATCAAGTACTGTGTTCTGACAGAACTGGTATTTTAACAGCAGAAAGCCACCATTCCTGCTGGAAAACCAATAATTCCATATAGTGAATAGGAATCTGGCAGTGTGCTGCTATACCTACAGCAGGGGTCAGCAACCTTGGCCACGTTAAGCTTTATGAAACTACAACTCCCACTATCATGCTCGGCTGTAGAAGTGGCTGGAGCATCCTGGGAGTTATAGTTTCAGCTGGAGTTCTGAAGGTTGCTGACCCCTGCCCTACAGGGTAGGCATACCAAATGAATACAGTATACTACATATATTGTGATGCTTCCTTTGTTCTCTTGTACACGAGCCATTTGACTTCTTAGTTGACTTCTTTTTCTTAGTATAGAGATCCTAACCCTCAAGGAATGTCTCTACATTCTGTTACTGGACTCAGACTGTTGCCAAGGGAAATGGCAAAGCCAAGTTGTAAAAGTAAGGTTTTTTTTTATACATTTCCAGGAGGAACAACAGAGGTATGTTTGAATGTAACAGTAAATGTGTTTCTCCAAACCTGTGTGTTCCCTGTGCCAACTGTAAGAATTAACTGTGATTGGCTTCTCCAAGCTGTGTGTGTTGCACTATATGTGGCCGTAAGCAGCTATGTTTAAATAACCCTTTGCAACCCCTTTATGTAGTAGGTATTGGTATTGCTTTTCACAAGATCTTTCAAATTGTCAGTAATCTCATGGTTAATAATGTGCCAAAGCCTATGGGGGAGATTTATTATCTCACTATTCCAGTTCTCTGGTGAAAAAAGTCACAAACACTGTATTAGCAACTTTTTTCGCTCATCTTCTCACATTCAAATTACCCAAAAAGACTCTTTGATACTTTTCACTCCCTCTTCAGCCCTAAAGTGCATGTACCTATCACTGACCTCTGTGCCAAAAACCTATTGTTCTTTTTCCTCATTTTACCCTACAATAGATAAAGTCTCCAGGCTCCTCTCTTCTTCTCAACCCACAACCTAAGTAGTGATCCTGATCCTTCACACCTCCTCCAGTCACCTATCCTCATTAGTCACCTAAATACAATATTTAACCTCTCCCTTTCTTGTGACATTCTTCCCTCCTCTGTTCTGTCATAACCACATTACTAAAAAAAAAAAAAAAACACATCTCTTCTAGATCTGTGCTGCTAACTACCAACCTGTCTCTAACCTCCCCTTTATCTCTAAAATTCTAGAATGTCTGGTCTTTCCTTGCCTAATAGGTTACCTCTCTGCTAACTCTCTCCTTGACTCTTTACAATCTGCTTTCACACACTACAGAAACTGCCCTTACCAAAGTGTCTAATGATCTCTTGACAGCGAAAAGGAATGGCAACTACTCTATACTGATTCTCCTTGATCTCTTTGCAGCATTTGACACAATAGACCACCAACTTCTCCTCAGTATGCTCCACTCTGTTGGCCTTAAAGATACTGCTCTCTGTTGCTTTTCTTCCTATATCTTTGACCATTCCTTCAGTGTATAATTTGCCGGCTATATTTTTGCTTCACTTCCTCTTGCTGTTAGGGGTCCTCAGGGTTCAGTTCTAGGCTCTCTCTTCTTTTCTCTTTACAGAACCCCTAGCACACAGACCATCAGGAGATTTGGTTTTCAGTACCATCTCTACACTGATGGCACCCAACTACTGTATATTGCTCATCCCATGACACTAAACCTGCTGTACTACAGAACACCATTCACTGCCTGTCTGCTGTCTCTAACATAATGTCCTCTCTCTCTTTGAAACTGAATCTCTGAAAAACTTCTTGTCTTTCCCCATCTACTAACCAACTTAAACCTCATATTTCAATTTCAGTCTGTGGTACTATCATAACTCCTGGGCATCATGCTTCCCATATTCAGTCACTGGCACACTCATATCCGGTGTACCTCAAGAACATCTTTAGAATCTACTCTTCTTCACAGTGGAAAAAGCCAAAACTCTTGTTGTTGCTTGTATTTATTTTCGTCTTGACTACTTGACTACTCATTACTAATCGGTCTTCCTCTCACTAAACTCTCCCCCTTCAGTCTGTCCTAAATGCATGAGCCAGGGTCTTCTTTTTATCCAGCCACTACACCAATGCCTCTAGCCTGTGCCAGTCACTAGTTGCCCATCCACCACAGAATACAGTTTAAACTCCTCACCCACAAAGCTCCCCACAGTGCTGCACCTCCCTACACATTCTCCTTCCTTTCTGTTTACCACCCTACTCACACTCAATAATCTAAGATTTTTTTTAGGCTGGTTTATCATGTTCCCTAGACTGACTCCTCACCATTTAGCACTGAACCCCATTATCCAACAGTAATCCCCACACTTAATTCACTAGCTCATGCAGCTCCATTTGCACTACTCTATTTAGTATAAAGATGGTTGTACCACTTTAGAAATTGATCAAGTTTACCATGTGTCAACCCATTTCCTCATAGATCGTAAGCTCCTGGGAGCAGTCTCGCACTGTCAGTGTTTCAATTGTATAGTAACCTGTAATCCTATCATTATTTGTACATGTACCCTCTAAATTGTAAAGCGCTGTGCAATATGGTGGCACTATATAAATTATTATTAAAGACTATTATTGCGATTTCATTTTGGCGCCACACTCCCTACTTTTCTGAAAAGGGGCATGGCACGCCCCTTTTTCTGCCATAGATTTCAGATTAGGCTCATGGATTGCCAGCCGATGCACCTAATATAGGACAAGGCCTGTGCCTTGCCTCATATTAAGCGTGTCTTCAGGCAATGCAGGAGAGATCATAGACTGGTGTGAAACACCAGTCTGTGATAAATCTTCCCCTTTGTCTATACTGCGCAATGCAACATTCAACCATTTGTAGCTACAGATTTAGCCTTTTCCAAATTTTGTGACATCTAAAATGATATGAGAAGGGTATTTCTAATGAGATTGAGGTAATTAAGAAAGGAACAAGGAAAAATGATGCATTAAATGTGAAAAGAAACCATTGCATTCTGTCTGCATCTACCCCCCCCCCTCCCACCCCGGACATGTGACCTTTCATATAAGAGGTAGTAATGTAAAGGTTACACATGACATTATAGGGTGCCAGTGCTGCTCATAGCCTGCCTATTTGTCAGTCCAGCTGTCCTCTGTAGACCAATAGCTGTCATTCTGTTGCATGAAACCAGCGGTACCTCCAGCTGCTACAAAACCCAGATGTCGGAGCCTAAGGCGATGTCTGTGTAAAACACGCTTTACAGTTTAGTTGGGGTTAATTTTATTTTTATTGACCTATAACTGTCTTTCCTGTTTTCACAGTGAACCCCATGTAATAAAACCAATTTATTATCTCTGTGTCTGGCAGTGTGAGGATCTTGGCTGTCTTGTTAGTGATCACCATAGTGCGATGCTATAGTGTGTCCATATTGTGTTCTGAGACATGATCGATTGTAATCCTGAGCTGAATATTTCTTTACTGCATGAGCTATAATAAACAGATTATGTCTGTAATAAGAGATATTTAATTGGATAATTATAAGGGCAAAAATACACTGGTCATTTTCTGCTTTGTAGTGCCACTATTCATGGTATCTGTTATAAGATACTAACACCCATCCTTTGATTGGTTTACTGTTGTTATTTGCATTAGTTATGCCTCTGTTTGAAGGCTAACAAGGTGATGGCTCTTCCTTAAGTCCAGGCTATGCTACAGGGCTCCATAAATCCTAGTTGTGCACCATGAATTTAGTCTCTTGAATTAGTAACGTTTCAGTAAAATTATTTGTCTTTGTAAAAGTAATGGCTAGATAATAAATTTGGAACATAAATGACATCTAAAGAAAATATGGCATATATAACATGGAGACAGTACCATCAGCTCCTATAAGACCTGTGCAAAGTGCTTACCATTGACATTCCCAGTAGGTGATATGAAATTGACTAGAGCATTAACCAGCAAAGAAAGTTACTGATCCAACAATCATTTTCCCTCGTACAAATGATGGAAAGGGGCACACAGGATCTATTCATTGGTAAGTGGTCAAAAGAAGGACAACTAGTGGACTAATGACGGGTTCATGGGTGCCGAATGCTTATAGATGTGTGTGTAGAGCAAAACACTAGTGTATCTGTTCCAATCATGCAGAGCTACGTTAGCACATATTGGTGAAAATGTTAATGTTGGCTGTGATTGTAAGGTGTCAATAGACTGCATCTTGTTTTGTGTTGGCTTACCAAGCGCATGCTGACTGCTGTCCACCACCCAAAACACCTACAATGGGCACAAGATCATCAGAATTGGACAATGGACCAATGGAAGTACTGTACAGTCATGGCCAAAAGTTTTGAGAATGACACAAATATTATATTTTCACATGATCTGCTGCCCTCTGGTTTTTATGTGTGTTTGTCAGATGTTTTTATCACATACAGAAATATAATTGCAATCATATTATGAGTAACAAAAGCTTATATTGACAGTTAGAATGAGTTAATGCAGCAAGTCAATATTTGCAGTGTTGACCCTTCTTCTTCAGGACCTCTGCAATTCTCCCTGGCATGCTCTCAATCAACTTCTGGACCAAATCCTGACTGATAGCAGTCCATTCTTGCACAATCAATGCTTGCATTTTGTCAGAATTTGTAGGTTTTTGTTTGTCCACCCGTCTCTTGATGATTGACCACAAGTTCTCAATGGGATTAAGATCTGGGGAGTTTCCAGGCCATGGACCCAAAATCTCTATGTTTTGTTCCCTGAGCCATTTAGTTATCACCTTTGCTTTATGGCAAGGTGCTCCATCATGCTGGAAAAGGCATTGTTGATCGCCAAACTGCTCTTGGATGGTTTGGAGAAGTTGCTCTCGGAGGACATTCTGGTACCATTCTTTATTCATGGCTGTGTTTTTAGGCAAGACTGTGAGAGAGCCGATTCCCTTGGCTGAGAAGCAACCCCACACATGAATGGTTTCAGGATGCTTTACAGTTGGCATGAGACAAGACTGGTGGTAGCGCTCACCTCATCTGCTCCGAATAAGCTGTTTTCCAGATGTCCCAAACAATTGAAAAGGGGATTCATCAGAGAAAATGACTTTACCCCAGTCCTCAGCAGTCCACTCCCTGTACCTTTTGCAGAATATCAGTCTGTCCCTGATGTTTTTTCTGGAGAGAAGTGGCTTCTTTGCTGCCCTCCTTGAGACCAGGCCTTGCTCCAAGAGTCTCCTCCTCACAGTGCATGCAGATGCACTCACACCTGCCTGCTGCCATTCCTGAGCAAGCTCTGCACTGCTGGTAGCCCGATCCCGCAGCTGAAACACTTTTAAGAGACGGTCCTGGCGCTTGCTGGTCTTTCTTGGGCGCCCTAGAGCCTTTTTGGCAACAATGGAACCTCTCTCCTTGAAGTTCTTGATGATGCGATAAATTGTTGACTGAGGTGCAATCTTTCTAGCTGCGATACTCTTCCCTGTTAGGCCATTTTTGTGCAGTGCAATGATGACTGCACGTGTTTCTTTAGAGATAACCATGGTTAACAGAAGAGAAACAATGATGCCAAGCACCAGCCTCCTTTTAAAGTGTCCAGTGGTGTCATTCTTACTTAATCATGACAGATTGATCTCCAGCCCTGTCCTCATCAACACCCACACCTGTGTTAATGGAGCAATCACTGAAACGATGTTAGCTGGTCCTTTTAAGGCAGGGCTGCAATGATGTTGAAATGTGTTTTGGGGGATAAAGTTCATTTTCTAGGCAAATATTGACTTTGCAAGTAATTGCTGTTAAGCTGATCACTCTTTATAACATTCTGGAGTATATCCAAATTGCCATTATAAAAACTGAAGCAGTAGACTTTGTAAAAATTAATATTTGTATCATTCTCAAAACTTTTGGCCATGACTGTACTGTACGTTGCTTGGTGTGAGGACATTTTCTTTTACATCATGTGGACAACGAGCTGCATGCGAACTACTTACAGATGTGTCCCCACTTAACTGATCACTTATCTCAACATGTCCTGAGATGTGTGTCACGAAATGACGTTATATCTAAATTGGATAAATGGCAATACAACACTTAGACACCAGGTGGCGCATGGTGTTACTAGCTATACAGCGTTAAGACACAAGGTGGCCCATTGTGTTACTAGCTAATACCTGAACTTAATTACAACTATGAAATTTGGCCAGGTTGCCTGTGTACCTAATCCTGACATGTATGATACTGTCTGCTGAGCCAATGTATGTAATTCTATCATGTGTGATACTGTCTGCTGAGCTGTGTATCTAACTCTATCATATGTGATTCTGCCCCATGAGTTATGTATCTAATCCTACCATGTGTGATACTGTCTGCTGAGCTGTGCATCTAATTCTGCAATGTGTGATACTGTCCTTTGAGCTTTATATCTAATCCTAAAATGTGTGATAAACTGTGTATCTAATTCTGCCATGTGTGATACTGTCTGCTGAGCTGCTAAACTGTGCATCTAATAGCGTCATGTGTGATAATGTTTGCTGAGCTGCTGCATCTAATCCTGTTACATAGTGGAAGGAGAAGTGTCCCCAGCAGTACAGAGGATATCAGGAGAGAAGTGTGCTAATCCTTTGGAGATCACAGGATGGGGGTTACATAGTGGAAAGAGCAGGGTTCTCCCAGCAGCACAGAGGATTTAAGGAGAGGAGTGTGCTGCTCTTGTGGAGGTCATAGGGTGAGAGTTACATAGTGGAAAGAGCAGGTTCCTCTCAGCAGCACAGAGGATTTCAGGAGAGAAGTGTGCTGATCTTGTGGAGGTCACAGGGTGAGAGTTACATAGTGGAAAAAGCAGGGTCCTCCCAGCAGCACAGAGGATTTAAGTATAGGAGAGTGCTGATCTTTTAGAGGCCATAGACTGAGAGTTACATAGTGAAAGGAGCAGGGCCCCCAGCAGCACATAGGATTTAAGGAGAATAGTGTGCTGATCTTCTGGAGATCACAGACTGAGAGTTACATAGTGGAAAGAGCAGGGTCCTCCCAGCAGCACAGAGGATTTCAGGAGAGAAGTGTGCTGATCTTGTGGAGGTCACAGGGTGAGAGTTACATAGTGGAAAGAGCAAGGTCCTCCCAGCAGTACAGAGGATTAAAGGAGAGGAGTGTGCTGATCTTGTGGAGGCCACAGACTGAGAGTTACATAGTGGAAAGAGCAAGGTCCTCCCAGAAGCACAGAGGATTTAAGGAAAGGAAAGTGCTGATCTTGTGGAGGTCACAGGGTGAGAATTACATAGTGAAAGGAGCCGGGCCCCCAGCAGCACAGAGGATTTCAGGAGAGGAGTGTGCTGATCTTCTGGAGATCACAGGGTGAGAGTTACATAGTGGAAAGACCAAGGTCCCCCCAGCAGCACAGAGGATTTAAGGAGAATAGTGTGCTGATCTTGTGGAGGTCACAGACTGAGAGTTACATAGTGAAAGGAGCAGGGCCCCCAGCAGCACAGAGGATTTCAGGAGAAACCTGGGGAAGAGGTGGCACAAGGATACAACCTGGTTGAGTGTATATGATGCTCTGGATTTAAGGAGAGGAGTGTGCTGCTCTTGTGGAGGTCACAGGGTGAGAGTTACATAGTGGAAAGAGCAGGTTCCTCTCAGCAGCACAGAGGATTTCAGGAGAGAAGTGTGCTGATCTTGTGGAGGTCACAGGGTGAGAGTTACATAGTGGAAAAAGCAGGGTCCTCCCAGCAGCACAGAGGATTTAAGTAGAGGAGAGTGCTGATCTTGTAGAGGCCATAGACTCAGAGTTACATAGTGAAAGGAGCAGGGCCCCCAGCAGCACATAGGATTTAAGGAGAATAGTGTGCTGATCTTCTGGAGATCACAGACTGAGAGTTACATAGTGGAAAGAGCAGGGTCCTCCCAGCAGCACAGATGATTTCAGGAGAGGAGTGTGGTGATCTTGTGGAGGTCACAGGGTGAGAGTTACATAGTGGAAAGAGCAAGGTCCTCCCAGCAGTACAGAGGATTAAAGGAGAGGAGTGTGCTGATCTTGTGGAGGCCACAGACATAGTGGAAAGAGCAAGGTCCTCCCAGAAGCACAGAGGATTTAAGGAAAGGAAAGTGCTGATCTTGTGGTGGTCACAGGGTGAGAATTACATAGTGAAAGGAGAAGGGCCCCCAGCAGCACAGAGTATTTTAGGAGAGGAGTGTGCTGATCTTCTGGAGATCACAGGGTGAGAGTTACATAGTGGAAAGACCAAGGTCCCCCCAGCAGCACAGAGGATTTAAGGAGAATAGTGTGCTGATCTTGTGGAGGTCACAGACTGAGAGTTACATAGTGGAAAGAGCAGGGTCCTTCCAGCAGCACAGAGGATTTAAGTAGAGGAGAGTGCTGATCTTGTGAAGGCCACAGACTGAGAGTTACATAGTGGAAAGAGCAGGGTCCTTCCAGGAGCACAGAGGATTTAAGTAGAGGAGAGTGCTGATCTTGTGAAGGCCACAGACTGAGAGTTACTTAGTGAAAGGAGCAGGCCCCCCAGCAGCACAGAGGATTTCAGGAGAAACCTGGGGAAGAGGTGGCACAAGGATACAACCTGGTTGAGTGTATATGATGCTCTGGGAAACACTGCTGGGAAACCGTGAGTCCTGGTTAAAGATTAGCAAATTATTCAAATGTACAATTTGGCTGCTTCACTGAAGTTTACCAAAAAATTTGGTTTGTGATTAATTACTTTGTTGCAAAGTGCATTTCTTTGTAAGAAGTGGGTGCAATGACAGGGAGCGGCAATTGCGCTGCTCCCCGTCATTGTACCCCTCAGATGCCGCGTTCATACATGATCGCTGCATCTGATATAAACAACAAAGTGTAAAATAAAATAAAATTAAAAAAAAAAAATACTTACCTCATCCATTTGCTCCATTGGCCCACGATGTCACCGAGCACAGGATTTCGTGCAAGATCTTCAAGCAAGATGGCGGCTGGCCCGTCATAAGCAAATGGATCAGGTAAGTATGATTTTTTTTTTTTACACTATTTCAAGTTAAATCGATTCGCTACCACGAAGCAGGAGGAAATTCAGCTTTGCGGCAAATCAAATTTATCCTGAAATTCAGATCGAAGTCCACTATGTACACTAGTCCTGGCATTCATGGGAATGTTACTTTGACAGGTGCCACCTACCTAAACATTGTTTGAGAGCAAGCTCACCCTTTTACTGTATGGCAACACTATTCCTATTGTAGCAGTCACCACTTTCAGCAGGATAGTGCATACTGCCACACTGCAAAAAGTGTTGGCTTCCAAATTCCTTAGTTCTCAATCTGATTGAACATCTGTATGATGTACAGGAAATAAAGCCTGACCCATGGAGGACCTACATCTCAGCTTACAAGACTATACTGCAAATGTCTTGGGGCAGATTCTACAGGACACCTTCAGAAGCCTCAGAACTGTTTCTGTGACATGAATGAGACCTACGTACATAATATTAGGCAGGTGCTTATCATGTTATGACTGATTGGTGTATATTTACAGCATGAACATCATATCATCCCATGGGCAATCTCAATAAATCTTAACGTAGTTCTTCAGGAGAAAAAAAAACATTTGATAAAGGTGTTTTTGTTTCATTTCTTCTGCTTTATGTTCCCCTAAAAGGTGCATTTTCTCCAAGGCCTGTAGTAAATGAGTATGTGTGATTGATGTCTCCTGTACCTAAATACAACATGCAATGGTTTGTGTAAGAAGTAATGTTCATCATGGGAAGGATTTAATTCCATCTGATTTCTCCCTCTTGTCCAAAATAACGGAAAGTCCAATAAATACTACATCACTCAACTACCAGATTTTATTCTCATGGTGTTGACAGGAACTATAGAAAAAGTCATA
The DNA here is from genome assembly GCA_900303285.1 of Rhinella marina. Taxonomy (NCBI): domain Eukaryota; kingdom Metazoa; phylum Chordata; class Amphibia; order Anura; family Bufonidae; genus Rhinella; species Rhinella marina. The sequence goes on from ONZH01000801.1 coordinate 161,262, forward strand.
TAATACATTACTTACATTTGGATTATATTTTTATCCCGCTTAAAAGTTATGTAAGTTTCTTTTAATAATGCTGGTTGTAACTATTAAAAAGTGTTTACAGTATGTTTGTGGTAATTGTCATAAAATTAAAATATAATGGAATTATGGCAGTTTCCAGTTGATGCAATGAGGCAATAGAGCAAAGAAGCTCCATGGCTTAGAAAAATGACAGAAGTCATATTCATCTCACCAATCCCCCTCACGTCCTGTTCTGATGCTTCCCAGGTCTCCATCAGTCACTCTGACGCTTAAAAAAAAATAAAAATTGCTACTAACTAACTGGAAATTATGTTAATAATCCTCAATACAGTTTTTTAACTACAGTTATAAACATTTTTTTGAAGAGTACATCATCAAGATATAAGTGTAATGTGACAAAATGAAGATACAAAAACAACACAAAAATGTTCATACAGAAAATGGAGGAAAAGGAGGGCCATAGCAAAAAAAAAGTCTCTTGTACATATATGCTGCACCAGAATAAAAAAAAAATCAGCGCTGGACAAAGGAAAGTCAGTGCGTGAAAGGACAATTGCAGAAGGTTCAGAATAGAGATGAGCGAAGCAGGCAAGATTCAGACACGAATCAATTTGTCATGAATGAGAGAGGGAGAGAGAGCCTAGTTCACAAATGTGTGTTTCTTAACAATATATATGCGCTGTCTATTGTCTGGCCTACAATACTGTGTGTGTGTACTTGGCATACAAGGGGCTCTCCATAATGAGAAAGAGGCATATGCATATATTGTTGAGAAACACACATTTGTGTACTAGGCTCTCTCTCTCCAAATCACGAACCGTTAGAACCAGTTCGCTCATGCTAAGTTCAGAACCGATCATTACTTTCAAATTAATCAGAAAAGTCAGACAAATTTGGAAATAAACCCATAAAATCTTCCAACTGTCTGGCGCTCCCCAAGCCTTCATAGTGTGAGCATGCTACACTCCATTGACCTGATATGTCTACTTTGTGAAAAATTCAAGCTACAACATCCCATGTAATAATTTTGGAATTCAGATCACTTATTACACTAATATCAAAAGTCTAAACACCGAGAAATCACCAAGTAATCAAAGAAGATTTTGCTTGTGACACCCAGGAGACTCTGAGCAGAAGTCATATCACAGCCAATAAAAAAAGTAAAAACAAATTAAAAAAAACAACTTCAGTCTAACTACATTCATTCTGCTGATACATTTATTTTTTATTTTTGGAATATAACTGTATAATTTGTGTGACCTGGTGGAATAAGAGAAACTTTCCACCAAAGGAAGAATCAACTCCCTAAGAGAAGTATTAGAGGGGACATCTCCTGGTGCCAGCTAATGATACCACTGAACGTTTACCAAGGAAAAGAAGGTTTGTGAACTTATTTGCCCTCTCCTTTACTGGATAAAAGGGTGAGCGTCGAGCCTTGTTTCCCTTTAAGGCTGTGTTGCTTGTGGACACAAAGGGGCTTTTTGGCAACTTTTGTGTCTTTTCGCTAATTCCTTACAAGTTCAATTTTCTTGAAAGAACGTCAGATTGGACCGGAATTATGGCTCATGTATGTGTTGCGACTTTTCTTAATGTCGCACAATAGTTGCATCTAACGACAGCTCCTACCCAAGCGTATTTCATACACTTTATCTCAAACACAGCTTTCTCGGATTTCTGGCCAAATTGCTAGTTTGTAAGGTGGCAATATATTTATGACAATATCCCTATCTAGGCTACAGAACAAATACAAATCACTGTTGTTAATACATTTAAGTGCTACATCTTAAGCTGTATATTTACAATACACAGTTTAAGGTGTAAATGATAGGATATAATATAAATGTCTGAGTAGAAGTGTAGTGGCTTAATTTGGACGCTTTTTTATAGGTGCAGAGTGGAAAAGTTGCATGTCTATATTTGAAACAACTTTATCAATAACGTTTCAACTTTTAGTAATTCTAACACAAAATTTGCTACCTGTTCCAAATTAGACCTGACTCAAATCCGGTCTTAAATGATAAATGAGCCTCCAAGTCTTGGCATATTTACACTGCCCATTAGAAAGGTAGAGTTGGCCACTTTTTGGGAAATTCAACTCTCCACAGTTCTTTCAATGAACAGAAACATTAATAGACTAAAAGACATTCCTAAAAACATGCAGCTCACACAGCTGCAGGAGTTGGATCACTAATTCTTCTTCGTGTCCATTCATCTCCAGGAGCTCTTCTAGGACTGTAAGTTTTGGGAACAAGTAGTTTAAAATTGTAGTCTCAGCTCTCTACAGTACTTGAATTATGGTCAAAGCAGGTGCTACAGGAAAGTAGGGTTCCCAGCCAGAGGTTCAGTCCTAGACCACCCAAATATGATATAGCATATACTAATATTATTCAGTGAGATTCTCCCATTGAGTGGCCAGAAGCCATTTGGTCATTGGCCCTTGTTAGCATATCAAAAGCAGGAAGGGCACATTGTAAAAGCAGTTGGACAAGCTTCTCTTGGCCAACAGATTGGGAAGAGATTTGGATGGTCATGGGGTGGAGTCGATGGTGGGGGAGGCGGGGACACAGGAAGATATATCCTTTGTAAAACTTTGGATGCGCTCTCTCTCTCTTCCTGCCAGCCCTTGAACCAACAGCACTTCTGGAGCAAGCTTAAAGGGGTATTCCCATCTCACAGATGTAGTTTGTACAGTTAGATATAGCCATATCTGTATTATTACTAATAGAATGTATTTATATAAAATGTACCGTTTAGAAGATTTGCGTATTTGTATTTCCATTGTCCCACACACATCAGTCAGGGCGTTGCCCCTAGTTATGGCCACTGTGGCCATGTAGCAGTGGTAGCCGGCTTGCTCCTGTTCAAACCCGCTTTGAGGTAACTGCTGTATTGTGAACGCACATTGCATGAGCATGCGCAGATACATCTTATGGTACTTTCACATCTGCGTTTTGGACGCTACCAGTACAAAACGCAATGGTCAGGATCCATCCAAAACGCAGACTTTATAAACAGATCCTGCTCCATAGAGATGAACTGATCTTGGAACAGGATTCATTTCTCTGCATTTTGGAAGCACAGACAAAAATGCTACAACCCTAAGATGTGTCTCCACATGCTCATGTAATGTTACCTCAGAGCGGGTTTGAACAAGACCAAGCCGACCACCACTACTACATGGCCGCTGTGGTCGTAACCAGGGGTAACGGCCTGACTGATGTGTGTGGGGCAATGGATATACAAATAGGCAAATCTTCTAAACGGTACATTTTATATAAATACATTCTATTAGTAATAATATTGGTATGGCTATATCTAACTATACAAACCACATTTGTGAGATGGGAATACCCCTTTAAGGTATATGTGTGTATGTATATAAGTATAATATCCCAGTAGACTTTATATGTGTACATATAGATATTTGTAGTCTGTGATTGTATTACCAGTAGATTATATATGCTGTTTATGCAAGAGTCTCTATATGTACATGTACTAATTGTCAGGTACTGGATGTGAGTTGGTTAGAAGTGTTGATCCAGTAGACAGTACATTGGTGGACTCTGGATATACTTTATATACATACACATTATTAGCCACATTACTTAGCATCCAGGGAGGGCAGGAACGGAGGCAGCTGTGTGTGGCGGTGTCCTCTATGTACTGTGTTATTTGTAGTGTCTGTATCTTTATGTAATGTCCATTGCTTTGTCATCTCTATGTTATCAGTAAAGTATTTTTTATATATAATTATCTGCGAGGGTTACTCCTGGGGTGTATGAAGGACTGGAGGGGTGTACATAGTACACTGAATAAATGGGTTGTATAAGGAACAAAGAAAACAGTCTAGGAACAGAATAAAAGGGAAGGAATTGGAGATAGATATAAATCTCCAATCCTCAATAAGCAAAATTCCCTACATCAGCAGGTCTTGCAGCTAGGAAAAGAGAAGGCATGGTAAGTACTCACATAGGTCTCAGCTCAAGTAGGTTGAAAAGAGGGGTTGATTTTAAACCTCTACATGCTGGATTTCCATAAGAACTCCAAAAGTCCACTTGTTTTAGAACACTAACCTCATATAGATCTGAGTTCCCAATGATAGATTTTCATTTCCTCTATTTTCTATCTATATTGGCCTTGTCTTTGAAAGGACCATCCCCCGGGCCTTGAAGTTCCCCACCCCTGGTTATAAGCCTTTGACCAGTTCATATTCAGGACCTTGCACAAATCTAGGGTATCCCTCACTAGAGTGAATCTAGTGAGGGATGGCCTGAGGTACTAGTAAAACACAGAAGTACCAGAAGACTATTTTTGGGTGTGAATAAGATCCTGTTGCTGGTCTCATTCTTTCTAAGCACCGATAATTCAGACTACTAAAATATTTAATTTGTCACTTTTTTCAGTGCGGCAATAAAGCTGCTAAAATATTCTTCCTTGCAATTTTCTAGTGGATGAAGGAGGCTTGTTAGACTGTTGCAATTAGCACAGAATGGTGTTTCTGCAAAGCTCTGTGGGAAAGCACCTTGAATGAAGAGTTTGCAGCCTTTCCTGACAGGGTGATGTAAGGACATCTTCTGCAGCTTGGATATAAGTGATGACAGTCGATGCTGTCCAGGCAGAGAGTAGCACACTGTGTGCTCATCTCCTCCTCTTCTAGAAAGGGTTAACCATTGAGTCACCACTGCCTTTGCCTTGATTAACATCTTCGCCTTTTGTCTCCTTTTCCTGCTCCTGGCAGCCTACCAAAAAGATCCTGTAGACCAAGCGGAGACAAGCAAGGTTAGATTCTGAAAATTAATCATTAGACAAGTGAACATCCCTCTGGTGAAGAGGGGAACGGTGTATGCTGTGTGCACATAGCACCGCGCAGGCATATTGTAAATCAATATTGCTCTACAGAGTGTTGGGGTCAACAACACTATTGAGATGCATGTTTTCAGCCTAACAAATTACACAAAGCTTTTAATGTTGGTGACCTTATCATGATGTCCAGCTCGTCCTGTCCATTGTTTCGGGCTTAAAAAATAGTTCAGTTGTCCATAGAATGGAATCACATACTCATTTACTTCTATAAATAGAGATCTCTTTCCCTGAATAATTGAAATGGCTTTTTTTTCCCTTTTTTTGTAGCAAAGAAATATTTGCTTGTTTTATTGTCTCTTCAGCTTCACAGCTGCCAAACACAATTGATCCAGATTATCTTACTTTACTGCCAGTAGCGGAGCTCCCATCCCCCTGACAGCAATGGATTGCACAAAATTTATGAGACAGAGCTGGTGTTCAGTATGGACTGCATCTGTCAAGGGGTCCTAATTTCACTGTCCTACTGTACTCGCAGTGCAAACCTCAGGATAGCTCTGTATTGAGGAAAAGAAAGCCTGCACGATAGTAAATATATATAGCTCTGGTTTAACCCTTTGAGGACATGGCAATTTTTCATTTGTGAATTTTCACTTTTCACTCCCAGCCTTCCCAGAGCCATAACCTTTTTATTTTTCTGCTCTGAGGGTTTTTTTTTTTTTTTTTTACGGGACAAGTTGCATTTTCTAATGGTTCCATCTAATATTGCATATGATATGAAATTAATTCCAAATTTGGTGGAGTTGGAAAAAAAAAGATATTAGTGAGCTTAAAGGCTATGTAGACCTTCAGAGGCATTTTTTAATGATTGCATGTTAGTAATTGTGGCTAAAAATCATGTTTTCAACTGCCCTTTATTAAAAATATTGAGCTGTCCTGTCACAAAGCCTTAGATGTTTTCTTAACTGTGTAACTGGTACTTTCACGGTCATCTAACACACCTTATCTCTAAACTACTAATAGGTCATAAACACTTATTTAAGCCACATATCAGTAAGATAAGAACTGAGCTATAACGAGTGTTTAGGAGGTCAGAGATCAGAGATAAGGAGCCCGTCAGCTCTTAGTCTGAAGGAAAAGACAGAAAAATATGTTTCCGCATTGCTAAGAAAAAATATGTTTTATTATATGAAAACGAGCCTCTAGAAGCAACGGGGGCATTGACATTGCCCGCTGTGGTTTGTGTCCGGCTGATTCTTGGCACTGCTGGAGTTGGCGGCTGTATTACCTGGCCGCAGATTTCTATGTAGCCTTAAGCAAAAGAGGTTGAAAAAGGGTTTTAAATTCATGGCATAGCCCCTTTACAGCTAATAGTTTTTAGAATTCCGGAAACGCCAACAACTCTGAATAACCGTCATCATCGTATACTAGACTTGTGCGACATTTGAACATTTAATATTTAAACATTTCTTCACTATATATATTTTTAACTATAGACAAATTACAGTTTTATTTTCAGAAACAAAATTCTAAGTAGTCAGAGAGACTATGTTTTTAATGTCTACCATATTACTTGCAAATGAGCCATAAGCAATTATCATACACAGACCTGGACCGCTTGCTTCGCAGGCAGACTTTTCTGCACAATTGGTCAATGTACTAAACTGTATTTGCCATAAGAAGTGGGCTGCAGACATTAACAGAACGCTTATGCATTAGAAAAGGAGCACAACATGGCAGCATTATGTCACCACAGCTGTTCTGTCATTATAGAAAAAAAGTAATGCATTTTTGCTTCTAATGGCCGCCATGGCGGCATCCAAATTGAAGACAACAGATGCTACAACCTCGACTCTGGTGATGATGTTAAGTAGGAAGAATCACATCAGAAAAATGAATGAATGAAGCATTTGTAGTAGTGATAGTTGTAGATAACTGCAAGAGTAGTTACTACAAAAATTAACAGAATAAATTAAATTGATCCATTGCCTTTAAGTTCAAGTCAAGGGTGTGATTATCACTTTGTGACCTATATTATTTTCACAAGAGGAATGAACAAGGGTAATGTAACACATCAGCATCCTAAACCCTGAATCTGATGTAGTGAAAACATCTACTTTCCTGCATACCTGCATCTGAATGCTGTGACATGAGAGCTCGGCAGCTGAATCCAATGAAGTTTTACTGGTCTACATTGTTGACCCCATTCCCGAGTTACTTGCATTTTTATTTTATGCAAATAAGCCCCTTGGTGCAACGAGGACGTCACCATTTCCCCCAAAGTTCTACTCACTTTCCCTGCTGTTGCACCCCGCTCTGCAGTCGGCACATGCGCAGCACTGGCCTGTAGCTTGCTGGACCAAAAGAGCTTGTACGGACACATACACTTGAAAAAAAACATCATTGGTGCATGAGCAGTACAGATTCCTTCCATTTGGCAAGCTGCAGGCCTGTACTGTAATGGCAAATGTACAGGGCCAGGTGTGATTATGCCTACATTATCTGGACCTGTCACTCAAAGTGGGGGCGCTACCAGCAAGGAAAGTAACCTGAGCTGTAGTTTTGAATAAAATAAAAGGGCAAATATCTTGAGAATTAGTCAGCTGATCAAGATTAAGCTGCCAAGCACACATCTACAAAGTCGTTTGGATTTTTTATGCAGGTATGTGGTGACAGATTCCCTTTAAGGTGTAATTCCTGGGAAAAGCCAAAAGAAGATTTTGCTCACTTTATGCCCAATCTTACCTACCATGCCCATCCCCAAAAAAATTTTACTGGCCCATCCATGGTGGATGCTGGGCAGCTGCAGTGACCTCCTAACCTACTGGCATTTGCAGCCAATACTGAGTGACGTATTAACCGAGCACAAAGGGTTGTCCAGCCTTTTCCTAGTGATGGCCTATTTTCAGGATATGCCATAACTAGCTGATTGACAGGGATCCAAATCCACACCACCCACTGATCAGCTGTTCAATTTCAACATTCCCAATCCCTTTGTTCCCACAGGGGATAAACCACCTCCAGAGTTCTCTACTGTAGTTTATTTCCCTCCCCCTTTTTAAAAGACATTAATACTGAACATGTATGGGGGATTTAGGAGGAACAACTGTCAGCTGAACAGCTATTGAAGGTGTATGGCCACCTTTTGTCATGAAAGATTAGAGAATATTGCATGCCTGTCCTCCACCCACACCACTGTCCCTACATACTTGCTCAATTTGTCCTAAGTGATGGGCCACAACTGGATGTCAGTCCTTTATTATTACCTAAGTACTGGGGCCTATACTAAAATGGGAAAAGAGTAGTCAGAGAGAAAGAGGTGAAAACCTGACACTCAAAACCAAGACCAGATCAGAATTTAAAATCAGATACAAATTCATCAAGAGAATATGTAAGAGACAAAGTGAGCAGGCAAAGGTAAGGTTACAAATTAGCAGAGTGAAATACCAGGAGGTCAGATCAGAGGCAAAATCAGTAATCAGAGGCAATGTAAAAAATAACAACAAAAAGGCCAGCAGCTGCCTGTTTAAATAGCCCACCTAAGGAAACATGTGACTCCGGCACAGAGCTTGATTGGTCCGGTGTCTTGGCTCTCTGATAGGTCAAGAAGCCCCACTGTCTGCAACCATATTGCGGCTGGACTTGCTGAGGAAGCACTACTGTTAGCTATAAGCATGTCTTCTCCACCCTTGCCTTCTGAATGGCAAAATACTGACCTATTCTCGGTAGACCAGTGGTGGGAATTTAATTTTCAGCTTTCTGCAAGTTTTTTTATACACTCCAATGTTAAATGGATTAATAATGAAATTTGCATTGGTGAAAAAAATTACTGCAATTACTCCATAATAAAGATATTACAATAGCTATTAACATTAGGCTTCATGCGCACAACCATGTCCGTACAGATCGCTTCTGCATGCGTTCCATATTTTTCTCACTCCCATCCATAGAGAGGTCCATGGGTGTAACTATAGTCATAGCAGCCATAGCACTTGTCATGGGGCCCAGAGGTTGGGAGGGGGCAATCAGGAGCAGGGACATTACAATATGTCGGCTTTTTGCTATTATTTCAGTTTTCTCATCTATTGTGCTATTATACATACCTTTAATTATTGCTAATTATCACACTGTTTCAATTTCTTACACTAGGTGGTGGAGGCCCCATCTTATTTTGCAATGGGGCCTATAAATTATAGTTACACCCCTGGGAAGGTCTATACTTGTCTGCAAATGTGGACAAGAGTACGACCTGCCTTGAGATCTGTGGATTGGACACATGGATCTTCAAGAAAAATGAATGGGTCGGTGTGACAAAAAACAGCCTACTGAGGAAGAAATCATGTGCATGAGCCCATATGCTTCCAAGCTTCTTAAATATAATATTGTGCACCATATGCTTTCCATATGTTATTTTTCAATTCATATTTCCTGTAGTTTAGCTGTGAACTATAGTAGTATAATATACAATAGACATAGTAATGTATTGCTATGGGTGTCATATTATAAACTACAGCTGTTATCTACCAACTGATTGTTGGTGACCTTATTCCAGTGTTTTATTTGCAGTCATATTTTCCTCTAAAACACATCTGCCACTTGGTTCTTTTTGCTTCAATTGAATTCAGTGGGAATTTACTATAGCCTGTGAATCCGAGGTGTCTTCAAGGGCAACGATAGAGGATAAATCTTTGCTTGGAATGGTTCGTTGTTACAATTTCCACTTACATGAAGAGCAAAAGGTTCTAGAGTGGTTTGAGAGGCATCTGATAAGTGCGGGAAGCACAGATGCGGCAGCCACTTGACAATACAAATAAAACAGTTCAGCAAATCCTCAGATCAACTGTATGTGAGCGTATGGAGCTTGTATTTCACTTTACTTTCACACTAAAAGTCTATTTAAAAATTATAGCGTGGCAAGAGCCATTTGTCTACACAGTAATTTGACTGGAGAAATACAAGTACAGCGGGCAGGTTTATGGAATATTGTAATCTGTAAATGTTCTAGTAGAAGCAAAAAAGAAACCTATTTGTAATGCGTCATGTTAATTTGAGGCCACTTTTGTGGCATTTGCTATTTTATTAACTAAATTTAGACTAACCGGGACACCAACACATTACACCTACAAAACCTTTTATGACATCCCATTCTGAATCCATAGGCATTAATATGGAGTTGACCCCCCGCCCCCCCACCCGCAGCTAAATCAGCTTCTACTCTTCCTAGAACGCTTTCTACAAGATTTTGGAGTGTGTCTATGGGAAGACACAGAAGAGCATTTGTGAGGTCAGACACTGATGTTGGATGAGATGACCTCGCACCACCAATGAGGCCAGGTGAGGACATCGCCTCAGGCAGCATCAGATAGGGGCAAGAGGGGGGCATCCAAAGGGCCATGGGCTGAAGGGAAGGGGTTAGGTTAAGAAATTGGCATTGGAGGGGGGCGGTGTTTCAGTTTTCGCCTCAGGCAGCAGAAAGGCTAGGTGCACCCCTGGTCCCAAATGTCCTGTTATGCTAAAGCATTAAGATTTTCTGTCACTGCAACTTAGGGGCCTAGGCCAACCCCTGAAAAATGATCTCACAGTTTTTAAGTCAGCAGAGCATTCGCGACTTTTATGTGGTATGCGTCTCAGCACTCAGCAGCTCTGTAACTTTATGTGGTCTACCAATTCATGGCTTAGTTGCTATAGTTCCTTTGCAATAATACCACTCGCAGTAAGTCGTGGAATATTTACAGTAGGAGGGAATTTCATGAACTGACTTGTTGCAGCAGTGGCATCCTATTACAGGACCACTCTGGAATACAGTAAACTCTTTAAAACGAGCCATTCTTTCAAAAATGTGTGTGAAGGCAGACTGCATGGCTAGAGGCTGGATTTTATACACCTGTGGCCATGGGACGGAATAAAACACCTGAATTCAATTACTAAGATTTGTGTCCCAATATTTTTGTACATACAGTGTACAGGCATATACATTGAAAATTTAGTGTGAGCAAATCTACAGTACAACATTGACCGATAATCAATAGTATTGTAAAGATGGTAAATTTACAACCGAATTACAGTTGCATGGATACAAATGCAATCAAATTGCTTTCATCTCTTTTGTGACCAGTAACAATTTACATATACACTGATTATTATTATTATTATCAATAATAATAATAATAATAATAATAAATTTTGATTTGCACAGTAGTATACAGTGGGGGAAAAAGTATGTAGTCAGCCACCAATTGTTCTCCCACTTAAAAAGTTAGACAAAATAATAAAACAAATCCAGAAAATCACATTGTCTGGTTTTTAAATAATTTATTTGCAAATTATGGTGGAAAATAAGTATTTGGTCAATAACAAAATTTCATCTCAATACTTTGTTATATATCCTTTGTTGGCAATGACAGAGGTCAAATGTTTTCTGTAAGTCTTCACAAGGTTGGCACACACTGTTTCTGGTATGTTGGCCCATTCCTTTATGCAGATTTCCTCTAGAGCAGTGATGTTTTGGGGCTGTCGCTGGGCAACATGGACTTTCAACTCACTCCAAAGGTTTTCTATGGGGTTGAGATCTGCAGACTGGCTAGGCCACTCCAGGACCTTGAAATACTTCTTACGAAGCCACTCTTTCGTTGCACTCTTTCGTCCTGGTCCCTTTGCAGAGAAAAAGCCCCAAAGCATGATGTTGCCACTCCTATGCTTCACAGTAGGTGTGGTATTCTTGGATGCAACTCAGCATTCACTCTCCTCCAAATTTGACGTGTTGTGTTTCTACCAAACAGTTCTACTTTGGTTTCATCTGACCATATGACATTCTCCCAGTACTCTTCAGGAACATCCAAATGCTCTCTAGCAAACTTCAGACGGGCCCGGATATGTACTGGCTTAAGCAGGGGACACGTCTGGCACTGCAGGATCTGAGTCCCTGGCGGCGTAGTGTGTTACTGACGATAGCCTTTGTTACGTTGGTCCCAGCTTTCTGCAGGTCATTCACTAGGTTCCCACATGTGGTTCTGGGATTTTTGCTCATAGTTCTTGTGATCATTTTGTCCCACGGGGTGAGATCTTGTGTTGAGCCCCTGATCGAGGGAGATTATCAGTGGTCTTGTATGTCTTCCATTTTCTAATTATTGCTCCCACAGTTGATTTCTTCACACCAAGCTGCTTGCCTATTGCGGATTCAGTCTTCCCAACCTGGTGCAGGTTTACAATTTTGTTTCTGGTGTCCTTCGACAGCTCTTTGGTCTTCACCATAGTGGAGTTTGGAGTGTGACTGTTTGAGGTTGTGGACAGGTGTCTTTTATACTGATAACAAGTTCAAACAGGTGCCATTAATACAGGTAATGAGTGGAGGACAAAGGAGCCTCTTAAAGAAGAAGTTACAGGTCTGTGAGAGCCAGAAATCTTGCTTGTTTGTAGGTGACCAAATACTTATTTTCCACCATAATTTGCAAATAAATTCTTTAAAAATCAGACAAATGTGATTTTCTGGATTTGTTTTCTTAT
>ONZH01000802.1:0-20125 GCA_900303285.1 Rhinella marina
GGCCTATTAAAATGCCTAGATATTGTATATTTCAAAGTACACAGCCGTGTAGTAACTGAACAGACGGTGGGTATTTACACCAGGTATGTGAGATAATTTAACAAGAGAACGCACAGTACAGTGGCCTATTAAAATGCCTAGATATTGTATATTTTCAAAGTACACAGCCGTGTAGTATTTACACCAGGTATGTGAGATAATTTAACAGACGCCGTACAGTGGTATTTACAAAGTACACAGCCGTGTATGAACAGACGGTGAGGTATAATTTAGCAAGAGAACGCACAGTACAGTGGCCTATTAAAATGCCTAAGATATTGTATATTTCAAAAGTACACAGCCGTGTAGTAACTGAACAGACGGTGGGTATTTACACCAGGTATGTGAGATAATTTAGCAAGAGAACGCACAGTACAGTGGCCTATTAAAATGCCTAGATATTGTATATTTCAAAGTACACAGCCGTGTAGTAACTGAACAGACGGTGGGTATTTACACCAGGTAATGTGGAGATAATTTAGCAAGCAGAAGCGCACCGTAACTTAGTGGCCTAATTAAACTGCCTAGATATTGTTATTATTTTCAAAGTACACAGCCGTGTAGTAACTGAACAGACGGTGGGTATTTACACCAGGTATGTGAGATAATTTAGCAAGAGAACGCACAGTACAGTGGCCTATTAAAATGCCTAGATATTGTATATTCAAAAGTACACAGCCGTGTAGTAACAGAACAGACGGTGGTATTTACACAGGTATGTGAGATAATTTAACAAGAGAACGCACAGTACAGTGGCCTATTAAAAGGCCTAGATATTGTATATTTCAAAGTACAACAGCCGTGTAGTAACTGAACAGACGGTGGGTAATTTACACCAGGTATGTGAGATAATTTAGCAAGAGAACGCACAGTACAGTGGCCAATTAAATGGCCTAGATATTGTATATTTCAAGTACACAGCCGTGTAGTAACAGAACAGACGGTGGTATTTACACCAGGTATGTGAAAAAATTTAGCAAGAGAACGCACAGTACAGTGGCCTATTAAAAGGCCTAGATATTGTATATTTCAAAGTACACAGCCGTGTAGTAACAGAACAGACGGTGGGTATTTACACCAGGTATGTGAGATAATTTAACAAGAGAACGCACAGTACAGTGGCCTATTAAAAGGCCTAGATATTGTATATTTCAAAGTACAAAGCCGTGTAGTAACTGAACAGACGGTGGGTATTTACAACCAGGTATGTGAGATAATTTAGCAAGAGAACGCACAGTACAGTGGCCAATTAAATGGCCTAGATATTGTATATTTCAAGGTACACAGCCGTGTACTAACTGAACAGACGGTGGGTATTTACACCTGGTATACAAAAAGGGTATTGCAGGCACACAGAACCCAGAACACTAGAGCCAAATAAACTGTATTTAAAAAAATAAAATAAAATTCACAGCCGTATACTGCCAGATCAGATGGTGCATATACACACTAGTTTATATAACAGGGTTTTTCAGCCTAAAAGAACGCTGAACAGTAGTGCCAAATATAGTTTGGTATGTAGCAGAGCACCTAATACACCACTAATGCCTCTCTCTGTCCCTACTCCAGCAGCTATCCCTGAATACAGCAGCCGTTCTCTGTAAAGTCTATATTGTAGTAAAGCTATCACTGAAGTCCACTGTAGTAGCCCTGATAAGGGCTTTTAATCACGCTCCTGCCTGTCCAACAGCTAAAATCTGTCTCTCCCTTCTCCAGCCTCTGTCCCTGACTAAGTTCACGCAGCATATGCGTACGAGCAGGAAGAGCTGAGTTTTTATGATTCGAGGTCACATGGTTTTTCCAGCCAATCCATGTAGACGCTGTTTTCGCGCTGCCAGCGTGCTCAGCGTGCCTGTCATACCCCCCCTGCATGTTGATTGGTGGAAAAAGAGCGCCAGGGAAGGTGGGAGGGGAAACGAATTCTAAGTGCGCCATCGCCGTTATACTCGATTGAAATCGAGTATGCCGAATATCGTAGTATTCGATCGAATACCGGCTCGATCGAACACTACTCGCTCATCTCTAGTGATATCCACTCTTTACCCTGATCTTGAGGCTAAGGTGTTTGAGGCCCAGGGAGATGCGCCGGAGTCTTGCTCTCCTGGGAAGTTGTTTGTTCCTTCTGATTTGCGTCATAAGGTGTTTGAGGAACATCATTCTTCAGTGCTTGCAGAACACCCTGGGAGTAAATCCACTGTCGAACTCATCTCTCGTAGATTTTGGTGGCCAGGCCTGCATGAGTGTCTTCAGGACTATGTGTTGGCTTGTAGTGTCTGTGCACGGGCTAAGGTGACACATACTTGACCATCAGGACCCCTACTTCCGTTGCCCATTCCGTCCAGTCCATGGACTCACTTGTCTACGGACTTTATCACTGACCTGCCTAATTCGTCTGGAAAGACTGTTATTCTGGTGGTAGTTGATCGCTTTAGTAATATGGCGCACTTTATTGCTTTACCTGGCCTACCTAATGCTAAAACACTTGCACAAGTGTTTGTTGACAATATTGAGAGACTCCATGGCATTCCCACTGATGTGGTCTTGGATCGTGGGACTCAGTTCGTATCCAGATTCTGCAGGGCATTCTGTACTCGTCTGGGGGTACAACTGTCCTTCTCTTCGGCTTTTCATCCTCAGTTGAACGGACAGACGGAGCGTACTAATCAGAGTCTGGAGACTTACTTGAGATGTTTTGTCTCTGAGAATCAGGAGGAGTGCTCCTCGTTTTTGTCTCTGGCGGAGTTTGTCATAAACAATCGTAGACAGGAGTCCACTGGCAAGTCGCCGTTTTTTGGGGCATATGGGTTTCACCCACAGTTTGGCACATTTTCTTGTTCAGATACTTCTGGTATCCCTGAGGAAGAACGTTTTTCCGTCATCATTGTCATCTATATGACGCAAAATTCAAAATAACTTGATAAATATGGGCAACAAGTACAAACGTGTGGCTGAGAGGAAACGTATGAGTGGTCCGGACCTAAATGTGGGTGATTCTGTGTGGCTGTCCACAAGAAACATTAAGTTGAAAGTTACATCTTGGAAGTTGGGTCCAAGATTTATTGGTCTATATAAGATTACTGCTATCATTAATCCTGTAGCATTTCGGTTTGAACTTCCTTAGGCCCTGAAAATTCATAATGTGTTTCACAGATCTTTGTTGAAGAGATATGTTGAATCTTTGGAGTCATCTCCCTTACCACCTGCGCCTGTCATGGTGGACGGCAGTTTGGAATTCCAAATCGCCAAGATTATTGACTCTTCAAAGATCTCTTCAGTATCTTGTTCACTGGAAGGGTTATGGACCAGAGGAGAGGACGTGGGTACCGGCATCTGACGTGAATGCCAGTCATTTGGTGAAAGCTTTTCACCGGTCTCATCTGGATAAAGTTGGTCCTGGGTAGAGATGAGCTAATCATGCAAAATTTTATCGCCGAACTTTTCCTAAGATTCGTATATTTAACGAATAGATTTGTTGAATTTGCGTACAAAATATACGTAATTATATGGCTTTTAGCGAACATTCACGCACTAATAACGAACGTTCAGGTAAAAAGGTACGCAACCTCTTTGAACACGTACGCATAAGCGTACAAAGTGCGTACGAAAATGACGGGCTTTGCTGGAGAGGAATGGTGGAGCAGGAGGAATGCTCTGAGTCTGTCCCCTGGCTTCATATAGATACTGTATCAGCAGATGACAGCAGATCATCTGGCTGAGACTGAGATGGGAGTGCCATCCATTCCACTACCTCATCCATTTTCTCCTCCACTACAATTTTGCGCCTTGGTGGGTTAGCCTGTTGGAACAACGGCCAAGTATTGCGAATACTACTAGTAGATGCTCTGCCTACAGGCCCTTTGGCACTTCTTCCCTGTGCCACCTTCTCCTTTTTTTAGAGCTCGAGGTCTGGCTGGAAATGGACCCATTTTGCTTATCCATTCCAGACATTTTTCAATTCACTCTGTGGCCCTGCAGCTGGTCTTTGTCCCTATATCTCCCTGTCTCTCCCTATCTCTGCCTGTCTCTCTCTCCCTGCCTGATTAATTACTAGCCCTGAACTGGCTCTGCACTGGCCCTGCAGTATCCCTTATATGTGTAATATGGATTTCCAGAGCAATTACACCAAATTTTCACAAAACAGGTCTCAGAGTCTCAGAACTTCACACACAGTGTGCCCACTAGGTCAGGTGACCGCTTTCTTCCCGGGCTTTTGCACACGATAAACGAACTAACAGTAAAATTTTGCTAATGAATTGAATTCATACGCAACAGTAACTTATACATAGCAATAGCGTATAATTTATAAGACAAACTACGTAGCGAATTTTTCGGCTTCGCAGCTAAAAATTTCCAAGATTTGATTCGAATCAACGAATCAGCGAATAGATTTGCTCATCTCTAGTCCTGGGTGTCCGGAGGCCACCAGAAGAAGGGGGGGTACTGTCACGGACATTCCTGTGACAGGTATCAGGAGGTCTGTCAGATTGGCAACCAATGGGTTAAGCCGACAAGTTCTCCTTTGATTGTTTTGTTGTTGCTGATATTCACCACACCCTCCCCCTTCAGATGTAGGTATCTTTGTAATTATCTTTGTCTATTTAGTGTCGGTTCTCTCACCATGTTTTGTGATTTATATTTACTGGGGTGTCTGTGGTCGTTTGGTGTGTGTTTCTCTGGGGAGATCCCATTGCTGCCACAATCTTCAGGAAAGCTAAGTAATGAGACAAACCGTTCCTTCACTTTCGTTTATTTGTTTATATCTTCCCAGTGTTTTGGTGTTTGGGCCTGAGGGGAAACTACGGTTAGTCTAGGTTGGTGGAGGAACGGTTTGTCTCATTACTGTCACTGGCTTCAGGGTCCTTCAGGGACAGTTAGGGTCCCACGTTTCCAGCGTATGAACTCGCCTACCTTCTAGGCCTGTTCATACTGTAGGGCAAGACTGAAGTCAGGGTTTTTATAGGAGGTGACCACCTGCCTTTACTCTTCCAGACCTAATCCCATTTCCCCCCCCCCTTCCTCCTGCGTTTGGTGTGGGATATTCCCCCCCCACACCAGAGCGTGACAGTACCAGCCTCTCCACCATCTTTATTAAATGCAATATTAAAGACAGTGTCATAGTCATTCAGATTTGTCAATTTACTCACTTTAGGGACTGGAACCACACAAGATGTTTTCCATAATGTCAGTACAGTATGAGACACTCACTTTAGGTACTGGAACCACACAATATGTTTCCCATAACACTAGTACATTATGAGACAAGAAATAAGTACCGTAAATTCATTCTAAACTAATCAAATTAATTTAGAATTTCCCAAAAATCCATCTTCCAAATTAGACTAAAGTTTTTGAGATTCAATTGATTTGGCATCCACCATTTTACATATCACATTACGGTAGTGAGCACAGCAGACCAGGGAAGATGAAGATGAAGGATTACACCTGGTGGATCCATGGCCTATGGGCTTGCCCGAAAGACCTGTCAGTTAGCCTTAGACAATCATGAGGGAGGTTAAAATTATCTGACATAGGCACTATGATTTCAGACAAATTATGTCATTCTGAGCTTGGACATTGATGATGAAGGACCTCTCTGGCACATAAGCCAAAGAAAGACAATTTCTTTAGACATTGTCATTCAGGGTCTTGTAGAGAATAATGTATTTAGACTGATTTAATTAATTGACAAAAAGATACATAGATTTTAGCTAGGGGCAGGGCAAGTTTCATCTATTGCTTTGTTTGTTACTTTGCTGCAGCTACAATCCTGTGCTTGCTTTGCTATTTAAAGATACAGTCCTCCTTTTTTCTAATGTGTAGCAGACAGCTAACAGTCCAATTAATATCTAAAAAAAATCATCTTTACTTGCTGCTGATTTTTTAATCATCATAGTTAGGGTACATTCACACGACCGTAAGTGTTTTGCAGTCCGCAAATTGTCGATCCACAAAACACTGATACAGTGTGCGTTCTGCAATTTGTGAACCGCACATGGCCAGCGCTATATAAAGAATACCTATTCTTGTCTGCTCTATATTTTTTGAGGTGCTGCGGAAGGGAAAAACGGATGCGGACAGCACACCATGTCTTTTGCAGCCCCATTGAAATGAATGGGTCCGCACCCGTTCAGCAAAATTGTGGAACGGATGTGGATCCATTTCTACGGTCGTGTTAATGCACCCTAACACTGGATATTGTTCAACTATGCTTTTTTTTCTAAAAAGCTTTTCCAAGCTTACTTAAATTTTTTTTCAGTTTTATAGCATCATGGACTTTGTCCAATTGCACATTTTTTTGTTTTAAATACCCTGTTACAAAATTTCTTTTTACGTTTCTTCAATTTTTCAATGTCGCAGTCAGTGTACATTTATACTGCAGTGTCCAATTGCACATTTTTTTCCTAAAACGCTGATACATTTTCTTTAATTTTGCTTCGGCTAATTTTTTAAGTTTTTTAAGTTTGTTTCGGCTAATTTGCAGAATTTAAAAAAAAAAAAAAAAATTAAGTAGTGGGTGAAATGACAGGGAGCTGTAAAAGCGCCGACTCACCCCCAACCCCCCCCCCCCGTAATTGTACCCCTCAGATGCCACGTTCATACATGATTAAGTAGCATTCATATGCACTTTTGCCCCACCTATCTAAGAGACTACTTTGAGTAAGATGGCACATATAGGTGTGTGTGCGCTCCTTCTCTCATTGGTTGCTGATGAACATAGAGGTAACTAGGAGCAGCACACTATATGTGCAGGGTCTGCGCTCCTAACCATAGATGCACAACTGCATAGGTAGGTTTAGCGTAGGACCTGCCTGAACTGAGACCACCGTGGCACTGGGTAGGAGGGCACAGATGTATTTTGATCAAAATGTATTGGCTAAGAGTCTCAGATTTTATGAATAGAGTGAGGGCTTAGTCCGTATGTTTTTTTTTTCAAACCTCTTGTGCACAATTACAGTAGCTTACTTATTAAAGATTCTGATGGATTCTTTTTTTTTACTTACCCAAAATATAGTGCTACTTTTTATCCTGTTTGTTTTCCTCCTTTACATAAAGAATTAATAGTTAGCGATAGCATTTTATTAAACTACAATCTTTTGTTCTTTCCTGTGCATCATAAAACTTTTTGATGTCTAGCCATTAAATATTTATGGAAAAAGTTACATAATAAAGCTTCGATTAGGGATTTCAGCAGGTACTTCATCTTTAATTTTAATTGTACTTTACTTGTCTATGCATTTTATAGAGAACAGAGGTAAAATATCTTGTTCTGATCTTTATATGTGCATAGAAGGCCTACAAGATAAATCTTTTTCAAGAAAATTCATCACATCTGCCCAAAACAGAAATATTTTATGCTGTATGGAATGATTTAATGCAAATATAAATAGAACATCAGTTCCTTTGCCAGTATATTATTTTCTTCAAACATAAAGTCTGTTCTCTTTGCATTGAGATGCTGAGTCAGCATAGCTGATTTTCTATTTGTCACACTTTGTCATTTTCTGTTATTGACACATCAGTGCAATAGGGGCTCAAATAACTTAACAATCATCTACTAATAATTGAGTTCACTTAGATGTACAACTAAGATTTTCATGACATTATCTGTTTTTTTGTCCATAGCCACACATCTTAACTAGTGATGAGCGAGTATGTTCGGCCGAGCATGCTGGTGCTCGGGTCCACTCGATGTTCGACCGAATTAATTAGCGTGCGGGGAGGGATGGCATTCAGTGTAATGCCAGTAGCCATCTTAGCTACTGGCATTACACTGATTGGCTGGCCGGGAACGCGTCATTGGGTGCTATATAGAGAGAGCTGCCGCAAGGAGGGACAGATAGTGTAGGGACAGAAATGGCTAGGCAGGGATAGAATTTATTTTAAAAACAAATAAAAGCCCTTTTAAGGGCTATTGGAAGATTTGGGGCCTTTTTTTTTATTTGGGGGACCTTTTTCAAACCAGGCACCTGGCACCTGGGTGCCTGGTTTAGTCCCATTGACTTACATTATGCTCGGGTGCTCAGCCGAGCACTCGAGCACCCCATAATGCTTGGCCAGAGCACCCAAGCATGCAAGCACCCAGGTGCTCGCTCAACACTTATCTTGACCCCTTCCTGACATCCACCATATACTGTATATTTAGATTTTAGCACATACTGTAACTGTCTGAACTTACTTCTGTATTCTGTATTTTCAGAAGCGCTGCTCTGGGTCTACTCAACCCCCCCTTCCCCTCCATCTTCTTCCAGATGCCACGCTGCACTGTGTCCTGACTGTGTACAGAGTCAGGACTTAGTGCATGTAGGCAAGTACTATGATCTGACTCTCTGTGATGTCAGGTCACAGTGCAGTGTGGGCCGTAAGAAGAGCAGGGAGCAGTAAGTCCTGGATCTGGAGAGTGGCAGTGCTGTTTAGAGATAATTGAGGTAAGTTTATTTTATTTATTTTTTAATGTTTGATCTAAGGTCTCATGGGGGTCTGATCTGAGGCTGATGGAGGTTGGGGAGTCTGATCTGAGGCTGATTGGGGTATGATCTGAGGCTGAAGGCAGCTGGGGGTATGATGGAGGTCTGATCTGAGGCTGATGGAGGTTGGGGGTCTGATCTGAGGCTGATGAAGGCTAGAGAAGTATGATCTGAGGCTGATGGAGCTTGGGGTCTGATGAGGGTCTGATCTGAGGTTTGATAGAGCTTGGTAGTCTGATTTTTGGGGTCTGATCTGCAGTCTGATAAAGAATGGGGTTCTGATTTGGGGACTTAAAAAAATTCTTATTTTCCTACTCTAAATCCTAGGTACATCTTATAGTCCGGTGCATCTTTTATTCCGAAAAATATGATATCTTTGTGTTTGAATGCCCACAGCTTATTTTCATTTTGCAGATCTTGAATACAGCTGTGGTTTTGTGTTATGGCCTTGTGGAGAAAAACTGTTATACGGAAGTTACTCGCACAAGGTCCCTAAGCTCTGGTACATTTTGAGCCTGTATTCTGCAGTGCTTTTCAGACATTAACATCAAGCTGTCCCCAATGTGGCTCATAATCTAAGTTCCCTATCAGCATGTTTTTGGAGTGTGGGATTAAACCGGGTATGGGGAAGAAACCCACGCAAACACAGGAGAACATACAAACTCCATGTAGATATTGTCCTTGGTCGGATTCAAACCTAGGACCAGTTGAGCCACCATGCTTAGTGACATCACCAGCTCAAGAGCTGACCGCAATAGAAGTAGATTTGGCCCTGCCTGTTCTTTTGTAAGGTTTTGGCCCTACGTTGCCTCCACTCTCTGTTATCAAAACAGCCACCACCCTTCTCCTCTGATGTTTCCCCCTCAGCACCCCAATCCAATACCCAGGTCCTGTTCAACACACAATCATCATCCTCTTCCTCCTCACCACTTTAAGCAGACTGTGATATCTTTCCTTGGCTTCTTCCCAATTTCCTGCACTGTATTTTACCAGAGTATGACTGTCACTACCATGGCCCCTAGCACCATGGCTACAAGTGCCATCACCACTACCAACATAGTCATGCATTGGGTCCCCAACCTCCCAATAAACCTCCTCTTCATGGCAGTTCAAATGCTGACTGCTTTCACACAAGTCACCAACAGCGAGACTCTCTTCAATATGTTGCTTCTTCTTAGGAAAAAAAGAAGGCACCCCACTAGATGGATGCAAGGAAGACAGAGAGGATGCAACTGAAAGGCATCTCTGGGGCTTCAAGGAGAAGGAGCAGGAGAAATGCTGTGACCTTTGGCTCAAAGGTATGGTGTCAGACTCGGAGGTCACCTCCATGTCATAATGCTCTGACTAAGAGGAGGAGTGAGCCATCCAGTCCACAATATCCTCCTCTTTGTCCTCCTCTGGGTCTTTCCTTTTGAACTCTTCCATTTTCATGAGTTTTTATTGAGGCCTAATGAAAACTCATGATTTTCCTGAATTAAAATCATATGTTTGGTACCCAGTCACACAAATTATAGAACGGTTATATCAAAAAAGCATTGTGTTTTCTGTAATTTAAAGACACATATGCAATTAAATATCCTTCTACAAACACATTCACTGCTACTGACAATTTCCTTTGGGAATATTGCATTATTGGTGCTTATAAGATTTCTGCCTACTTTATTTGTGTTTAAAAACACAGGTTCAAAAAAGACCTTTCTTTACTGTTTACATTGAAAACCCCTTGAGGAAGCATTAGCGAAACGTACGTCGGGGTTGGAGGTTCATATTGGTCTGTATTTTGATCTTATTACTAGTTCTATGTTATTGTACTCTGTTACATGTACTACATTTTTGTATTAGAGTTTGCACATGCACTTTATTATTGATTACAATACAATGTTTGTACCTATGTTGAGTACTTAGCTGTAACCACTATTACCTTTGTGTGCTCCTCCTGTTTTTGCATGTGTAGTTACCACCATTGTTTTAAACTTCGTATATATTATCTTGATGCAACAATAAATTGTTTATTATCTATCAGAGGTGTATTTTTTTGGTATTTGACATAGATGAGGCTTTTTGCTACACCGACTTGACTAGTTTTCTAGTACTTTTTTGGTTGCCTCTTAATTTTTCGTATTGATGTATTTTCCATTATCTCCCCAGTGAAATGAGTGCCTCTGTCTGACTCTATCACCTCCGGAATCCCATATCTGCAGACCACTTCTGACAATATTTTCTTAGCAGTGTTTTTGGCCGTAGCCGTGGTTACAGGCCAGGCTTCTGGCCAGCCTGAGAATACATCAATGGCTACAAGGACATACTAATTGTCAATAGGGATTAGCGAACTTTTGAAAAGTTCGGTTCGGCGAATTTTCTTGAAGTTCGGATTCGTACGAACCGAACCTAAAACGAACCTTGCTATAACGGCTGAATAATTGCTGCAACAATAATGGGAGTCTGGTAGGGTATAGTTTCGTTTACTTGCAGTTGCTATTACAATGAAAAAAGTAGAAAAAATCAAAGTGACTTCAACAACGGCGACGCAAAATATACGCATATTTGAGAATTTAAACTAATACGTACGCTAATGCGAACATTCATAATAAAGTAACGAACATACAGTGTAGCGTTGTCAAAGGTACGCTACTTAACTGAATATGTACGCATTAGCGTACAAATACACTGCGTCTGCGAACATTCCTACTCCAGTAACGAACATACAGTGTAGCGTTGTTAAAAGTACGCTACTTGATGGAATACGTACGCATTAGCGTACAAATCTTTAGCGTACTATTCGTACGTACGTACGCACGACGTAGAGGCCTAGCGATGGCAAGAAGAGCAGCTGCTTTTAGCTCAGAGGAGCTCAAATACATGGTCCGTGTCATGGACCGGGAGAACTATGATGGCCCACACCGCCATCAACATGTGCACAAAAAGGAGGTCATAGAGGTGGTGATCCGAGGCCTCCTACATAGGTGTAGGACTGTGCGGACCCCCGGCCAGATCCAACGCCGATGGTCGGATCTAAAAATAAAAACCCCAGAGTGGCTAAAGGAGATACGGGAGGAGATAAGAAGGGGTAAGTAACAAAATATTTAAAAAGTAAAATCATGTTAATAAATTAGTGTACTGTATTGTATATATACCAGTCCGGGTTGCCAACTGTCCACAAATTTCTGGACAGTCCATAAAAATAGGCAACTTTTTTCCTATGTCCGTGAAAAAAGTCCGTGATTTTTTAGAGGCTGGTGATACTAGATTATTTTGGTGGTAATTATCATCATTTTTCAGCTCACAGTAAATGGTGGTAATGAGTTCTGATCAGTATATTGAGCTATAGACCTTTATTACTTTATATTTATCCTTCATTATGGTTTTCAAATTTTTCCTTTAAAAATGTTGACCGTCCGTGATTTTGGGATAAGTTGTCCAAAGTTGTCCAGAAAAAAAAAAATTTTGGTTGGCAACCCTGATACCAGTGCCAATAATGAAAACCGTATAGAAGGACAACGTTGGCGTGCGTGGTGCGCTGCAGAAATTTTCTTTCATGCTAGGCCACGCCTCTAACTCCACTCAAACAAGTGAAGATATTCTCAGATACGTGCCCCTTCACAGTAATTTGCCTTAGGCTACTTTCACATATGTGGTGGTGATCCGGCAGGCTGATCCGCGGTATTTGCCCTGCAAATTCCCGGAGTTCTTGCTGGATAGCGGCCAGTTCAGCACCGTCACCCATTATTGTTGATGGGGTTGGCCGTTCTCCTTTTTGTGTCAGGCAAATGCTGGATCCGGAGAGATCCGTTGGGCTGTTCCCGGCCGTAGCAGCCCACCGGATCTTTCTCGCTAGTATGAAAGTACCCTTAAATATATGCCCCTTCATAGTTAGTGCTTCCTCCTCCTACACACAGACTCAAAGACGTGCTCATGCTGCATCTAATGTGTCTGGAGTGGGCGATATCAAAAATATTCCCACAATAAAGATATTAAGAAATGTATTGCAATAAATAATACCCATTTAGAATAAAAAAACACTTGGGGCCACAAGGAGAAGACATTATACTGTATGTGGGCAGCCACAAGGAGACATTACACTGGACGTCGGGGAAGGTGAAGGGACTGCTCCCTGCTTAACGTCACCGGTCTCTGCTTCTTATGGATGCAAAGACAGCTGACCACGGGACATAGCCACCGATTCCCGGACTGAGCCGCTAAAATCCTGACAGTCCAGCCTAATCCGGAACAGTTGGGACGGGAGCTATGGTATACTAGTGCATTGTATGTGCTGTATTTATATTTGTTATGTTTGTACCTGCAGAATGTGACACAGACATCTTTTATTCATTCATTCAACCCTCCCAAGAAATGCCCCCTCCATCAAATATGCATCCCAGATATTCTATGATCCCTTAACTTTAAATGCCCACTCCACATCATATCGCCCTCCTCTCACCCATAATATCTTCATAGTAGTATACAGTGTTAGTATTAAAAACGGTCATCATAACAATTGTGTACGGATTTATGTTGCAGAGCGACGTCAACGACGTCAAGGCCAGTTGGCCCCGGCAGGACCTGCAGCTTCATGTAAGTGTAAACATATTTAATTAATTTTTTATCCAGGCTATGTGGGAGTGCAGCAGCAGTGATATAAGAGCACTAGTGTTTAGGAATGGGATCCAGCACCAAACTATTCACATGTATCAACATCAGCAATTACAACTGTTCATTTGAGTTGAATGAAATGCCATTATTTAATGATTTTTTACAGGTGCTGCACCACAGGGGCCCTCTACCCCGCCTGAACCCCAGCCACAGAGGAGCCCACCTGCCACTCCAACAGCCTAGAAGGTAGGTAGACTGCCGAGACTGACCTCTCTAAACCCCCCACCAAACCACCCTCGCAGCCGGCCAATAAAACACACAACTCCTTAAGTTGGGTAAGGGTCGGTCACAGCTTTATTTTCTTATCTTATCCAAAACTTCAACTTGTTGACCATAAACACCATAACCCGGAGTATTGAAGCGCTATGCCCCACAGCGTTCTGTGGGCAAGTCTGCCTTCTTCTCCGTCTGAAATCGTCAACCGACCTCTGTTGTGACTTGCAATGTAAAACACTGAAACAAACCAGAAATGAATCAGAAAAAGTTAAGAAAAAGATGAAATAATGGGGAAGGGAGGGTGGGAAGCTGTCAGTGAAGATGCTGGAGAAAGAGGCCGTCCCCCTATCAGGGCCATCCTATTAACCCCTTAGCCGCTACCACCACCTCAGCCAACCAGGACGCAGGGGTGTGGGTTAAAAGAAACACCCTCTTGCTGGTAATTAGAAACAGTGTCCACAAGAGAAACACCCCCGGGGCAGAACCATTTTTTCCCCTTACTGCAGGCTGAGTTCATTAACCCTTTAATGCACCACCGCTCGTCAGTCATAGACGCCTTCACTTAGTCACCTCGGCGTCCGCTAAAATCAAAAGTGTAATTGGTGGAACTTCTGTCTTCAAAATAGAATCTAAATTTATGCTTTATCTTTTGTAGCTCCAACCGTCAGGGAGGCAGAGTTTTCCCCAGGACCCTGGGAGGACCACGCCGTATGGGTGTCTAGTAAGTACAAAGCCATAATTCACATAAGTGAAATATTCTCAAGCACTAGGATCATGTCACCCAACATGTTATGATAACTAGACTGTGTACACATTATGTTCTCCAAGTGGTTAGTGAAGCCGACATATCACAATAATTTTAAAATCAAGGTAGTGAAAGAAGTAGAAACTTGAGTTAGACCAAAAATATTTAAGAAAAAGGTGACATACATCACATAATATTATAGTACATTGGCAATCTCTTTTTAACAAAGCGAGAAACAGCCCTGCACCTCACATAGATCCAGAGATCTGCCCCAATTACTCTGCTACATCAAGCTGGTTACTCAAGGGTAGTGTGACTATTGTCTATTCTGCTGCATGTCAAGACTCCTGTCCATCTCTCCCTATCACAGCTCAGGACAGGAGGCAGTTGAAGATTTAAACTGAGCATGTGAGGCCTTCTCAGTGAGCAGGTCTAAGAAATAAGAAAAAAAATAGCTCCATAAAAATACATTTCACTGAATAATTGAGTCAGTTCTAGTAGATATACAAAATATTTAATGACATGCAACAGCTAAAGTATTCAGATCCAGGTGCTGCAATGAAAGTTTAGAATATTTTTTGTGGGACAACCCCTTTTAACTTGATAATACTGATTATATAACTGTTCCCATCCTTACAGATATACCCACTGATTTTGAAGTAGAGGCAGCCCTGAGGCGATTCGGGGACAAACTCCGTGCTGCCTCCCGCCTCATTAGAAGCCTCCACCTGGACCACCAGGAGCTTATTCTGATGATGGATACACGCCGTCAACGGCCTATTTAATTTTTTTTTATTTATGTTTTGTATTTTTTTGGTCAATTGTAATTGTTGTTATTATTATTATTATTATTATTATTATTATTATTATTATTATTAGTAGTATTACTACTAAAATTATGCAGAACATGTTTTTTTATTTGTTTTTCAACACCTTTAACCCCTTCCTGACATACTGTGAAGAAATCCTGTTATGAAACATATATTGACTTGTAAGTAAAGTGCAAGTGCTGCCAAAAATTAAGCGGAACAGGCACTCCAATACAACGGTATAAAGAAGGGCGTCATTCACATTGTGGAACAATTGTTCTTGTCGTGGGACTCATACACTCATAAAGCCTATGCACAAAGTGACAAGTCTGCCAAAAATTACAAGGAACAGGCACTCCGGTACACCTTTTATTACACATAAAGGAGGGCATCAGTCACACCCGTGAAAAATTAAGATTGATGGCCTGGTGGTGAACAGACCCTTGAAAACATTATGGTAGAAGGCCTGGTGGGGAACAGACCCTTGAAAACATTATGGTAGAAGGCCTGGTGGTGAACAGACCCTAAAACATTATTTTTGAGGGACTTGTGGTGAACAGACCCTTGAAAACATTATGGTAGAAGGCCTGGTGGTGAACAGACCCTAAAACATTATTTTTGAGGGGCTTGTGGTGAACAGACCCTTGAAAACATTATGGTAGAAGGCCTGGTGGTGAACAGACCCTAAAACATTATTTTTTAGGGACTTGTGGTGAACAGACCCTTGAAAACATTATGGTAGAAGGCCTGGTGGTGAACAGACCCTAAAACATTATTTTTGAGGGACTTGTGGTGAACAGACCCTTGAAAACATTATGGTAGAAGGCCTGGTGGTGAACAGACCCTAAAACATTATTTTTGAGGGACTGGTGGTGAACCAGTAGGGTTGAGAAGAGACAAGTTGAGGAGGAGGAGGAGGCAGCACTTGATTGCACCCAGTATGTTTCCAAATAGACAATTGATGGTGGGGGCATTAGTAAGAGCAGTATTCTTTTGGACCCAGAAGGGCCTAGTACAGAGAAATGAAGTTGGAAGCTAAGAATATGCACGCTTGTAAAAATCAGTTTTTATACATGACAAAAAGTTGATGTTGAGTTCAGCACAGGACAGTCAACGTTAAAAAAACCCTCTAACATTACAGCTAGTCTAGTAGGATACGGATACGGTGAAATAGACAGACAACCTCACCCACAGAATCCATGAGGTGAAGAAAGGACATTTAAAAAGGCACAAATTCAAGAAGGCTTTATGCCAGTTCCATTATACAAAAATATGTGTCCAAGTTTCATGAAATGGACACCTCACTGCCACTCGCTTTACAAATTGACGCAACTACTCTGGTGTAAAACCAGTTGAATCTGGGCCTATGGCTGTTGGCAAGACATATATATATATATCTTTGTTACACCAGTTTGATGTCCTAACCGAGTGCAGCGCCCAAACCAATGGATGTATGCTTTTTTTTTTTTTAGTGCTGTCACCAGCTGGCTTAAAGGATAAGTCCGTGCAATTTATAAGGCCCCATTCACATGACTGTAAGTGAATGGGGCCGTATCTATCCGCAAAATCGCGGATAGATACGGCCCCATTCACTTACAGTCGTGTGAATGGGGCCTAAGTTTCTGGGTCAAATAAGGGCACAGAAAGTAATTAATTGCCTGGACTTATCTTTTAAAATGGGTAGGGGAATGGGAGTGACCTTCCCACCCTCTCTTTGGTCACTCCCAAAAAACCTCACCCTATGGGTACCTTCACATGGGGCTGCGGGTCTGCTGAGTAAAATCCACAGGGCATTTTTATACCGTTCACCAAACGGCGTTCAGTACTATGGTGCCGTCCGGACATACGCAGTTCTACGCTGAACTGGGTATTTGCGTCCAGCCCCATAGTACTGAAGGTGGCATAAAATCAGCCAACGATGCGCTGTGGATTTTATGCAGCAGAGAACCACAAAAAAGCATCCCATTGTAAAGGCACCCGTAAATAAGGCAAGTAAACCTGCCATTCAGCAACTGTTTGTTGCTGTAACTAAGTGTGGAGGTTTTTTATATCACAGTTGAAGGACAGCAGCCTCCGTGATATATACCCCATAGACAGACTTATTCCACGCATGACTGCATGAGAGGCGTGAAATCATTCGCACAGAGAAGAACCCCATCGGGATTTGCGGTGCGAGATTTTACTACTCTCATGATATCAACAAAATACCTCAATAACAGTTAGTACCCGCTCACAAAACGGTGAGTAGTGTTCCTTGGCACGGGTGCCAGGGATAGAACCCCACGGCTATAGTTCACAATAGGTGAAATCCCCACTTTGTGAAGCATAGTCGTGGGGATTATTTTAGGGATGGTACTGTTCTTGGGGTATGGGTTGGACGGTGCACCGGTGTGAGGCATTAAGCTGGTGTGGAGATGTTAAATGGCCAACACACCATGGGCATGAAATTTGGAGATGGGGTTCTGTTTATTTAAATGTATCCGAATTAAGTAGGGAATTTTTAAGGTGATTTTTTTTTTTAATTTGGGGTCTAAGGGGGGAACATTACTTAATAAGTTAAATTACGGATTTTTACGTTGGGCACATATTTGGGATCTTAAGGTCATTTTCTTGGACACACGGATTGCCATGCAAGACGGGTGACTGATGACTTAGTCATTCACATCAGGCAGGGGGGTGGTATAATCCGATGTAATCCAGGCACGATTCATTTTTATAAAAGTCAGCATCTCAACACTGTGGCAAGAGAGCCTCGTTCTTTGCGGTGTTACAATGTTACCCGCCACACTGAACACCCTCTCTGATGCGACACTACTGGCTGGGCAGGACAGCAGAGCCAAAGAAAACTCTGCCAGTTGAGGCCAAATGTCCAGTTTCTCTGCCCAGTACTGCACGGGGTTGGTGACACTTTGGGGCAGGGTACAATCCAGGTAGGCAGTGACCTGGTGGGTGAGCTCATGCTGGTCCACGCCATGAGTCCGGTGTTGTGTCCCCTCTTCAGCAGCTGGCTGCATGAAATCGCTCATCAGCGATTGGAGGCTGTAGCGACTTCTCACGCCTCCACTAGTGGTGGTGGTAGTGGAGCGCGCTGGTTCCCCCCGAGCGGATGTTGTCTGGGAACCTGGCTGGTCTCGCTGGTAAGTAGAGACCAGCTGTCTGGTGAGTAGGTCCCGGTAGTACCCCAGTTTTGCCTCCCTCTATGATGGTGGGAAAAATTCCGCCATTTTGCGGCGGAAGCGAGGGTCCACCAGGGTGGCCAGCCAGTATTGGTCCCTCTGGCGGATGTCCACAATCCGGCTGTCACTACTCAGACACTCCCTTAAGCACCTTGCCATCTGCACCAAGGACAATGAGCGCCTCTCCTCTCCACTGTCCTCGGTATAGTTCCAGGGTCTGCTGGGGTCTTCCTCCGCTTCCTCTACCACCTCATCCTCCATCTCCTCCTGTGATTGAGAGGCAGAGAATCCAGGTGGCGGTGTGTGGAATGGCTGGGTATGGACATCTTCCTCCTCCTCACCCTCCATCTGAACTTCATCCATCTCTGGGCTCAAGGCGATGTTCAGCCTTGGAGTGGTGGCCTGGGAATCCTCGCTGATGATGCTTTTCAGCGCACTTTCCAGAACATGGACGAGTGGGATGATGTCATTGAACCCATAGTCATTCCTGCTCACAAACAAAGTTGCGTCCTCAAAAGGGATCAACAATTGGCAGACTTCACGCATCATCTGCCAGTGTGTGACTTGGAAGTCGCAGTGTGGCGTGAAGCTGCCTGATTGCCCCATGAGGTAGTCTGTAACGGCTGACCTTTGCTCGTACAGGCGGTCCAGCATATGGAGGGCAGAATTCCAGCGTGTTGGCACGTCGCAGATTAGCCGATGTTGGGGCAGACTGCGCTGTCTCTGGATCCTGAGCAGGGTGTTCCTTGCAGTGTAGGAGTGGCTGAAGTGTTTGCACACTCTGCGTGACATCCTCATAAGGTCTTGTAGTGCAGGAAATGATCGAAGAAACCTGTGCACTATGAGGTTTATCACATGTGCCATACAAGGTGTATGACTTAGCCCTCCCTGCTGCAATGCAGAGACAATGTTTCTCCCATTGTCTGCTACCACACTTCCCACCGATAGTTGACGTGGGGTCAGCCATTGATCTACCTCCTCCCTGATGGTCCGGAGGAGCTCCTGCCCACTGTGTCTCCTTTCACCCAGGCTCACCAAATGGAGGACAGCCTGAGAGCGCCGGGCCTGACATCGGTGGTAAGACACCGGGGCAGGTTGTAATGCAGTAGAAGCGGCGGATGTTTGCAAGGAGGTGGAGGCAGAACTTCTGTTTCCCGCTGCTGGCCCCCTAAAGCGCCGTGGAGGTGACAGTGGCAAGAATGGGCCAACTTCCTGATGGTCTTCTGGGAGGATGTTGACCCAATGGGCAGTAACAGACATGTACTGCCCTTGGCCATAATTTGAGGACCAGACATCAGCACTCAGGTGCACACTCTTGGACACCGAGAGTCCCAATGAGTCGCCCACCTTTTTCTGCACATAACTGTGCAGTGATGGGACAGCTTTTGCAGAGATGTAGTGGCGGCTGGGGACTCGCCATCTGGGGTGCGCACACACCATGAAATCCCTAAAAGGCTGGGAGTCCACGAGGTTGAAGGGCAGGGACTGAAGCACCAGCAGCTTAACCAGGTGTCCCGGTCAGTTCTGGGCCATGGGATGCTGCTGGAATACACCTGACGTCTGCCCATGGACTCAGTCAGGGATTGCTGCCTCATTAGCGGGTGTACATGGCAGTGACACTGTGCTGCTGTGGCAACTGAGGCTGACGAGCCCTGAGTTCCAGTGAGAGGATGCTGCATGATGGGATCTGCAGTGGTATGGTACATCATGACAGGAGGTGGTATTGGGTCACGGTTCTTCCAGGCCTGTTGGTGTTGCCTTTCCATATGCTTTCGCATGGATGTTGTCCCCAGATTATCACCCCTACCACGACTGACCCTCTCATTGACAGCAGCACAAAGCAATATGCTTTCTGTCCCCAGGCGGAAGAACTGGCCAGACTACTGAGGACCATGGTTTGCTGACAGCCACGGGGGGTCTTGCTGGTGTTGACTGCCACTACTGCCTGAGGGTGCCCTCTCAGGACCAAGGCTTTGAGAGGGTGATCTCTGCCTGGTAGCTTGCTTCTACCCCTCCCTCTTGTGC